>MJUT01048059.1:71188-110552 GCA_002080005.1 Gigantidas platifrons | reverse complement strand
ATACAACAGAACTCAGTCATAATGTGGGATCATACTTACATACAACAGAACTCAGTCATAACATGGGATCATACTTACATACAACAGAACTCAGTCATAACGTGGGATCATACCTACATACAACAGAACTCGGTCATAACATGGGATCATACTTACATACAACAGAACTCGGTCATAACGTGGGATCATACATTTAGAGAAAACTCACATCCTCGCAGCTGATTAGTGTATTGTGAAACAGATTATGTAGTATTTGACAATTGCATAAAGTTGTAAATATTAATAATACAAAATAAAATCATTGGTTCACAGAACTAATTAATATCAACAATGTCTAACTGATCTTACAGAACTCCAAATTCAATATACAAATAAAATCATTGGTTCACAGAACTAATTAATATCAACAATATCTAACTGACCTTACAGAACTCCAAATTCAATTTACAAATAAAATCATTGGTTCACAGAATGAATTAAGATCAACAATGTCTAACTGATCTTACAGAACTCCAAATTCAATTTACAAATAAAATCATTGGTTCACAGAATGAATTAAGACCAACAATGTCTAACTGATCTTACAGAACTCCAAATTCAATTTACAAATAAAATCATTGGTTCACAGAATGAATTAAGATCAACAATGTCTAACTGATCTTACAGAACTCCAAATTCAATTTACAAATAAAATCATTGGTTCACAGAATGAATTAAGATCAACAATGTCTAACTGATCTGACAGAACTCCAAATTCAATTTACAAATAAAATCATTGGTTCACAGAATGAATTAAGATCAACAATGTCTAACTGATATTACAGAACTCTAAATTCAATTTACAAATAAAATCCTTTATACGTACAGCTAAATATGTCTAATAGTACAAAATTTTCATATACCGGGTACTAGATATATAGAACATGAAAAGAAATTGAAAGTAAAAATATTAAACCTTGTGGAGTACGGTAAATTTGATAAAATTTATTTACAGAGGTTTCCTGTTGTTTTTATTTTAAGTAAGCTTACGGACACTAAATACGACAATTAATTTACAGACTTTTTCTGTTGATTTTATGTCAACTTGATGTTTGTGTTTTAACGCCACTTTCTACATTATTTCAATTATATCGTGGCAGTCAGTTTTATTGGTGGAGGAAACCGGAGTACCCGGAAAAAAACCACAGACCTGTCTGAAGTCACATAATGTTGTACAACTCGCCCTGATCGGGATTCGAACTAACAACATCAGTGGTGATAGGCACTGATTGCATAGGTAGTTGTAAATCCAACTACCATACAATCACAGCTACTATATGTTAACTTGAGGACTAGATATTAGGCATCAAATGTGATTCATTTTTAACAGATTTTGATATGTTATATATATTCAATAAATTATTAAGATACTGGTATATGAATTTACTTGTTTTATAAATGTGGTTTAAACAATTAAATAAAATTCTGGAAATAATAGCACTGTCACAATACAAACAAACAAAATATGGACCCATTTTCAACATTCATATTATTTATAAAATTTAACATTGGTTTTCATCTTAAATATCAGATAGATTAACTGAAGTGTAAAAAATATGATGCATCAATTGATATGATATTATATTCAACAAAAAATAATTTGACACATTTGTAGCACTCATTCAGTTATTCAGAAGAAAAAAATCTTACAAGCCATTTCAGATATATAACCAATAGCTACAGACTAGGAATGTATGATAACAAATTCAACAACAAAATTTTAATTTTAATTAACAAAACTAAAGTTTTTTTAAGTAAAAAAAAGATTTTTATCAACTAGAGGTTCACTTGAGCATGTATCACTCATTTAGTTAAGATTGGTTTAACAATATTTCAGTTGGTTGTAAAGATATTTATTGATGTACAAAGAACAATTTTAAAACAATTTCCCATATAAACTAGGTTTAAACAGCGACGACGCTCGGTCCAGACAAAAACGCAAACTTTGTAAATGACAAGCTAGTTATCATTTAATCTTGTGCAGTTTTACAGTGGACGTTCGTTACACTGCCACTTTTTAATCCACCACACTCACCAATCACTATAAAATTTCAAAGTTCATATTTCCTAAAATCAAATATTTCTCCCTCCATCCATTGCCACCCTAGTTTATTGCCCATAGTCCAAAAAGGTGGAGGTTAAACAAGAGTATACCGGTACAGGGATATACACTAACTTTTGAACCATGGTCGCCACCTGGTCTCCTAACTTTCATTTGCAAGGAGCCCAACAAATAATTTAGGCGCCCAGCTTTTTTTCAGGTAGATTACAGATATGGTAAATCAGATATTTTAACAATATCTCCATTTTGACAAGTCAATTTTAACTTGTTCCTTCGGTATTCTGTTGCGGATATATGTTATATGTGTTTTAAAGTTAATCACCAATTTTAATCTTATACTGTATTTATGAATATGATTAAAACAAAATCTGAAAGAATTAGAAATATGACTAGTGGAGGGTAGTTTGCGGACCGGAGCTGGTAACTGTCCGGAGTTTGGTTTCACTGGGCACATCACCGGTGGCCATTTTATCCATAATGTACGTCACGTACAGGTTTTAAATCATGATCATTTTACCGATATCCTAAGCGCTTTGGCTATCTTAGAGTTAGAATAGAGGGCCGGTGTGTTCATTTTATTTTATTTTATTGTATTTATTAGTAATAGTAATAAAAGATAACGACCCGGCGGCAAAAAATTGACTTGAGGAAACCGACAATCATTTCTCAAGGATAATTCTACTGACACCGCTGATTTCGATATACCATTACCAAAATAAGTAAAATAAAAATCAGAAACCAGTCGCAATTTTGGTACGTCTAAAAACCGGTGCGGGAATTAATAATTCTTGACATCGCTCCCAAAATTTTCAGTCGTCACCTGGGCGAGAAGTAATCGAGTTTTCACTCGCCCAATACAATTTTAAGTCGCCTTGTGCGACTGTTAGTGTAGATCCCTGCGGTACTGTATGTTCAATCAAGTTTGTAGTTTCTATGAAGCTTTTTATATCCATTTTCCAAATAGGGTCCAATAACACGAATAATAAAGCATTTCTTGTGGTTGATGCCATCTTGCATTTCTAATCAACAAAAGAAAGCATATTTTTTTAAGAGGACCATATAAAAACATTCCAAATAAAGTTTTCTATTAAATTGTACTGTGGTATGGGTAATGACACTTTACCATACAAGAAACATGGTGGACAAGTTTGCCTTCAAAGGATTCAGTGGTATCACAAAAGAAGGCAAAAGTATAAAAATATTATGAAGCAAACAGACGACTTACACAAAATGACGAAATACATTACATGGCATCTTGGGCCTATTGAGATCTTAAAGGGGTGAAAATCTATGATTTCATGACATATAAATTCAGCATATCTATTGTCAAGTTTTATTTTTCAACCCTTTTAATCAATTAGGCATTAAAAAATTATTTGCCTCTGGTTAATTACAATAAAGCAGTGTCAATAAAAACCAACAATAAATTTGATATGGCAATACAAAATAAATTAGATTCTCAGGCCTATTAGTCTAAAAACTGGTGTGAACTGGCAGTTATTTAAAATTTCATTATTAATTTTTTTTTCTTGGTTAGGAAATATAGAATTTCTGTACAATAGTTTGAATCAATATATCAATTTTGAGACACTTCAAAATTCAAATTATATACCGGTAATGGCAGCAGACAAAACTGTTTTAACAGCATGTTTAATTAGAGTCATCATATTCAATCAATGATTATATAATCCAGCATTTTGAAAACAGTAAAATTTAAAGTTTTTTTTTATCATTATAAAAAATATATATATATAACTATTCTAACAATTGAAATAAAAATGTTAGAGTGTTGAAAAGAGACAAGTTCCACAATACAGTATTTTGGGAAACTAATTATTTTGAAGCCTATCTAAGATTATGATTGTCCCTGATATGCTATGTCTGGTCCATAAAATATGATATGACATGAACATAATGATTCCAATGTTTATAGGTTAAGTTTTGATTTGGTGTTTAACACCACTTCAACAATATTTTAGTTATATCGTGGAGGTCAGTACCCGTAGAAAACAACCAACCTGTAGCAATTCACTGACAAATTTTATCTCATAATGTTGTATCTAGTACACCTTGCCATAAACGGGGTTCGAACTCACAACATAAGTGGTCATAAGCACTGATTGGATAGGTAGTTATAAATCCAACAACCATACGATCATGACCACAACCATGGTGGCCACTGAGAAATGTTAGTACAAAGTATGAAAGTAAATGAAACATTAACAGTGAAACAAATGGTTTATGAATTTTGGTTTGAGTTCGTAGAATTGGTATTTTTTTCCCATTTTTATAGAAAATGTTGTCATTCTGAGTAATATGACGATTATTCCTTAAAACAATTATTACTTATTATTATTTCAAAATAGTAACTCCTATAAAAACAGGAAAAATAATATAATGTTAGAATAAAGTCAGAAATGTGCAAATGGTGTATTATGCCAGAAAAGTCATTTATACAATTAATTTGGCTTTTTTAAGAAAATTAATTGCCAAATTCATATAAATTGATTTGATATGATTGAATATTATATATTTCATAAAATATATCTTATTGAGGACATCAAACGTTAATTATTATAAATCGTTTAAATTTTGTTAATGCTCTGAATTATTATAAATCGTTTAAATTTTTTGAACACATGGACTGCAATGGACAAAAGGTTAAATAGACATGGAGTTTATTGGATGCATGTAACATGAACATATACTTAAATTATTGGACCCATGTTAAATACATATGGTTTTCAATTAGCGAAAATGTAGCTCATACTGGTGTTCAATTTCTGTCAAACCATAGAAACATAATTATACAAGTAGTACCAACCAATTTTGGTACATGTATTTTTTTATCGAAAGTTATAAAAAAAAAATCTCTATTTTACCTCACTTTATGTCATTTGCAATATAACAAATATATATCAATACAAAATAAATAATATCTAGTGAGCTGTTACCAGGCTGCATCTGTAAATATGATGAGAAAACTAATTATGATACTAATGAAAAATACAACTTATGGTGATTCAATGGTCTTTGGAAAATAAATAATCTACTCTAAATGGTTTGATGTTGAAATGTTATGGCTTTTAAAAGTTTGGCTTGGTTTATGGTGCTTAACGCCACTTCCAACAATATTTCAGTAATATCGTGTGGTAAGTTTTATTGGTGGAGAAAACCACAGACCTGTCGCAAGTTACCAATAAACTTTATTACATAACACATACCTCATCTGAGCAGGATTCAAACTCACGTTAGTCGTGATAAGCACTTATTGTACATTTAGTTGGCCCCTCAAAAGGATGCGTCTTTTCTATATATAAGAATTGTTCTGTTCAGATTTTGGTTTTAAAGCTTAAAGAGATTGATAGGGGTTCAAATACAATCAGAAAAATTCATTTCACTAATTAATAGAAATAGAAAGGGTTTTTCATATGATTTAAGGATATATTTTCACAATTTACGTAGGACGTTAAGTTTATGGCATTTCCTCGGTGCATATACATAATATTTGTAAGTGAAGGCATACTTTAAAGGTTCTTCATGAGTAGTATGAAAAATACTTGACATATTATTTTAGTTTTTTACGATGCTTTATCGTCTTGACTACATCACAAAATAAATGGTTCTTTGGTTTACATATACACTTTCTAATTGGAAAATGATTTATCACAAAAAAATGAATTTAATCAACATTAGGGGGAAAAAAGGTTTTCTGTTTCTCCTTGACAACATATAACAATATGCTTTTAAATGAAAAAAAACAAACATGTTCGCTCTATGGGGCATGATATGGCCACTGTAACACAGCATATTAGTAAGAACTCACTGAAAACACGAGGGTATAAAAATAAACATCTCCCTGAATTCTTCAATATTCTAAATTTTAACCTTTGTGTTGAACACACAAAATTAAACCTTCACATGTAAATTGATGTAAATGGCATGAATGTATCACTGGGGAAAACATACAAGTCATAGAAAATTAAAATGAAAAACAATCAACAGCAGCATACCAAGATATATATCTGTATACATAGATGTCAACAGTCATGTATGTATGGGTATATCAATAACAAAAATACTGTTAAGTTGACAGAAATTTTGGCAGGTTCTCAAAAATTTATGAATTTCCTAAAACTATGAAAATAACAATGTACAGTAATATAAAAAAAAATCTTCGAAATGAAAATATATATTCTTGAATTCCTTTTATATTTATATATCTTACTAAAAACTGAAAAATTGACTGGTCCGAACAAAGTTTTACTGGTCTTGGGATGAACGACCGGTACTCATCGTGAGAAATGTTTATTTCATGTTAACTGTCCATCATTTCATCACAAGTATAAGATATATGTACTGGCTATCACTTAGAAATAGAATATTAAATACGTGTGTTTAACACCACTTTTCATAAATATTTCACCTATATATGGCGAGTTACCTTTATTGAGGGAGGAAATCATGAGTACACAGAGAAAATCAAATAACTTATGACAAGTCTATGACAAAATATTTTATTGAGTACACGTTACTTTACAAAGAAGTCTCAACACAATCTACTTAAAAATAATGCCAAATGTGGAAATGCAAAGTGCCGTCGTGATAGAAATATAGTAATCTATTTCTAAATGGGTAAATGGTCTCAGCCCAGTTATCAGAGGAAATCGATAATGTAATAACTGTATTTCAAAAATAGTGATACAAAATGAAAAAAAATAAAAATACTATTCCAATACTAAATTTAAATTTCATTGTATTTTAACCTACTATTATATTATTGCAGAATTAAAAATAACAAAGTACATCACTGAGATTGTCTTAAATGTAAATATATTCTAATTCTTTTGTCTTATTTACATATAATTCAGATCATAACACTTTAATGTACCTTAAAAATTAACTGACACATCAACAAGATCCTTAAATATATTTCACAAATGTATCCTTTCATTGTCTTTTCATAAACTAAATCATCCTTTGTATAAATAAATTCTCTAATAATTTCAAATTACTTCCCCTATCCATTCCAGGATAGCACACCAGTGTGCTCCATCATTCTGTCTATCATATCATTGTGTTCTCTGTTGGTTAGTGTTATCTCCCCTTTCTCATTACGTTGCTATCTCCTTTTAGCATTCTAGAATTCCACAGAAAACATCTGTTATGACTTAGACCATTTTTTATTGACAATTTCTGTAACTCCTCCATACCTCACTCTAAATTGTTTTGTTCCCCAAACCACTGTTTGAGGTTTCCAATATGCCTCTATGAAAATAACAGCACTCATGAATTCTCTTATGAACCAACAGAACACAAATTTGGGTTTAGAAAATAGTAAAGGTCCATTCTGAAAAACAAATGTGAATTTTCCAATTAAATTCAATACAAAACTGTATATAGTTATTATAAATGACACGTACAAAGAAACACACTGCTATAAATAATCTCTTATCTTTAAAAAAAAAAAATTCTGGTGCAAATTACTTATATTGAAAATTACAAAATTCTGTTTAATTCATTTAAAGGCCATGTGATTTCTGAATTTGTGATTATAGTATAACTGAACTTGATGTACTTAAAACTACCTAAAGAACTTAAAATAAAAAAACAAGCTCATCCTAATTATCTCATACAATGATATACAGAGAAAGTGTCTGTAACAACCTAAGAAAGTGAACTGTCATGTATATATACTGTCATATATGTGTTTTTACGAGTATCGATTTGGTCAAAAAGTCCTAAACATGGGGATGTATTACTGGAAAGTTGTGATTTTTATTCCTTTATTAATAAATATAGATTTCCCTTTTTTCGGCTAGTGGATTACGATATTTCTCCACTTTACAATTTGAAAATTTAACTATTGATTTATAGAGAAATATAGTAATCTACTCGTAGCAGAAGGAGAACCTGTCCTATTAACTAACCTTCAATAATATTTTAGTTATTAATTCCACCATTAATGACCGTTGAAAAGGTAATTGGTGATAATTCTCATGCAGAAATTTAACTACCATGGTGATTAAAAAAATTACAATAATTTTAAAAGGAATTGGTGAAAATTCTCATGCAGAAATTTAACTACAATGGTGATTAAAAAAATTACGATAATTTTAAAAGGAATTGGTGAAAATATTATTGCAGAAATTTAACCACCGTGGTGATTAAAAGAACTACGAAAATCTAACCAACCAGTGAAACTCACTGAGAAAAGAAAATAACGATCATACCTGGACTCTTCTAAGTAGTAGATAATCTGATGTTATCCAGTAACATAGATGACATATAAAGAAAGAATACACATTAATGTCAAAGAAATAATTCAGACTTAAAGCTGTCATGATTCCTAATGGAAAAACATCGGCCATTGGCTCCAGGATTCCACTGACTATGAACATCATGTTTAAACGTAGCCTCAGCCACCTGTAAATACACAGAATAAAATTTATGAAAAACAATTTGTACAATAGGAAGTATTGGTTTTTTTTTTTGGTCAACACTAGAACTAAATTATAGTTTTTATATGGCAAACAAAAGACAAGACAAGAACTTGAGTTAAGTGAAAATTGTTTCGGTTATATCATGATGAGAACAAGTTACATTTCGATGAGATGAGATAATTATGTTACTTTATTACTAGATCATCTTGCTCAGTTGGATTTTAATAGTGCTCACTCACTGAAGCAACTGTCCATGTTAAGACAAGTCGCTCCACTTGGACACATTTTCCTGATTCTGAGCCAACCAGTCTTTACTCTTACTCCTTAATGGTGCGTATGGTGAAGCAGCAAATATTAGTTTCATTGCGTTTGGTTTGTGATGACTAGGGTTCGAATAAACGATCTACCACAGTCAAGGCAAGCATGCTAACCATTACGCTTTCGACATGCTCACAAGAACTTGAAGGAGAAATAAGATATGTAATTTCATATGAAAAAAGAAACATCTTACTTAACTGAGAATCCCTTAATTTAAAGGCATTTCACTGATTGGTTCCAATGTACAAGAACAATGGTTTTGTTATGGTGTTTAACGCCACTTTCAACAATATTTCAGATATATCTTGGTGTTCAGTTTTATTGATGGAGGAAACCGGAGTTAACACGGAGAAAACCACAGACCTGTCGCAAATCACTGACAAACTTTATCACATATAGCTGTATCAACAAACACCTTGCCTGAGTGCCGTTCGAACTCACAGTGTAAGTGGTGATAGGCACTGATTCTTGGAATTAAAAATGTAGATTCTAATATACCTACCTAACCATTCTGTCTTTATAAAAACACATAGATGATGTGGCTACATTCTGTTGAGCTGGATAAGCTGACATCAGCAATTTATATCCCCTGTTAGAATTAGAAAAATAATATTATAGACTTTTATCACTCCAATAAGATGTACTCAGCCTAGGATAAATGTCTCTTTTTCTTTTCTAAAGTTTTGCTTTAATTGCAATGAAGCAAATAATTTCACTTAAAATAAAATGTCTCTATAATCATCAATTCATATTCAGCAGCAGACGACAAATATTATAATATCAAACTACAGTGATAACTCACTAAACCAAATCTTGAATCCTTTATAAAACAAACATTAATTGTAAACAAGGGCAATGCAAAGCGTGGTGTATCCCCTCGCATAAAAATTTGACCTGGTGACCTTGACCTTTGACCTATGACCTTGAAAATCGATAGGGTTCCAGATTCTCTTCAGGACTAAGCATGTACCAAATTTGGTCAAAATCCATTGAAGGATGTTGATTCTAGAGTGTTCACAAGGATGTTACGGAAGGACGGACGGACGGAAGGAAGAACGAACAGTAGCGTTACTATATCCCTTCGCAACTTCATTGGGAAGGGGATAATAAAGTCTAAAATATAGAAATCTTTGTTAAATCAAACTGTATAACCCCAACACCTGTCTATTTCAAACACAAACGCTGGTCCAAAGGAGGTTTGATTACCGGTAAGACAGCTTTCACTGTATAATATTACATAATACACACAGTTACATCTATTCTTCTGAAATATTATACAATTAATGACTTTTAATGAGGTGGATACAAAGGATTTATTAACTCAAGAATATTATATTTACCGAGGCCCCTTAGGGCCGAGGTAAATATATTATTCTTGGGTTAATATATCCTGGTCTCCACCAAATTGAAAGTCATTAATTGTTTTATTATATGACACATTTTATATGTTGATTTTACCCTTAAAATAAGCTTTTATCACGACATTTTCTTTAGTTTCGTATGGTGCAAGACGTTGGAATGTTATATTCACCGCACGTTATGTCGCGTGAGGTGATTATAACGTTTTATCAAAGAACGTTTCTAGGGACGTCAGCCAATCAGATAAAAGAAATATTTATAGTCATATAATAATACTTTTTAACTGAAATGTCTATATTACATCCTAGATGTGTATTAGATTAAGTTTCACAATAAAATATTATCTATATGTAATCAGAGACGAGCATGAACTCATTGAAATGTATGTGTATAGAAATGGCTGTGCAGCTCACTCAGACATGAATTCGCTGCAGTTGCCAGCTGGCCTCCCTTAAATTACAATTTTAAAAGCCAAGAAAAATACTTGGGGCTCAGAAACTGACTTTGCTCATTAAATATTCAAAATTTCAGTAGCCATACTGTCTGAGAATTTTAGTGGTCTAAATTTTATGGCTGTATAATGATATAATCATGAATAATTATATTTTATGCGAATTGACTGTTAATTTTGGATTTCACACTATTTGATCTTATAAAATCCACAGAATATTTGTCCCATATGTATTTTTTCTTTCTAAATTTAAACTTTACCCATGCCAAAAAAAAAACAACGAATATTTCTGCAGTTCTCAAACATGTATACTTACTTTTCATGTAATAATGTACATAAAAAGAAATCTTCAGCTAAATATTTCCCAAAGTAAATCAGTCCAGTAGGCATACAATCCTCCAAAACAGACTTTTTAAAAAGGTATGACATTCCTGTACAACAACATTGGCCAAGAAAGTTGAATGCTGGGTAATATCTTCCAATAACACATCCAAAATGTATCTGAAAACAGAAAATATTGTTGCATAGTACAGCATTTATGATTAAAAACATTGTTCTGGGATATTGAATTCTGGGTAATGTCTTCCAATGTACAAACATTGTCCCAGGATATTGAATTCTGAGTAATATATTCATTTAGTGTACATAAAAATATGGCAGTAACCATTATTGTGTATGATTAAGGGAGATAACTCTGAATTATTTTCACTCATGTTAATTTACTGGTTGAAATAATTAAGATGACTAACAGTAAAACTGATTTTAAACTACATTACTAGTCTACCACTTACTCTTTAATGAAATACAGTAGGTTCTCTATTACAAGGCTCCTCCCACCACAGGTCACCCTCTCATCATGCCAGATTTCAGATACACTGAGATATCAAAATACTAATAAATTGTTCCCCTAAAGACAAGTCACCCCTCGTATAAGACCATTTTTTCATTGACGAAAGAGTAGCATTATAAAAGTGGTTCAACTGTAGCTTAAAAGATTTACAACATTAAGAAGGGTTTTTGTACATTTTAATTCGATAGTGGTTGTACTTTAAAGAAACAACATGTAGACATATAAAAATCTATGTTAGAATTTTGCTATTAAAGAATTTTGCTATTAAATCTAATAATATCCAGGAATAAACATCTTACTTTATCAATGGTTCCAGCAAAACCAGGTAAATCTGTATAAAATGGCATCTGATGTACTAAGGCTACTTTAGGTTTCTGTAGTTTACATGACAAGTCCAAAATAATATCTGTTGAGGCTACAAAAAAAACAAGAAAAAAACCCATTACATATGAATCAAATTGAAAAGTAAGTAAGACAATTTATTTGGTAGCCATGGCTTAGGCTTATTCATCTAATTAAAATTAAATACTCATATTTCTTTATATATATACTTTTTTTTTGCAAAATACTAATATCTAACAATATTACTGTTTGAGTCATGTCAGGGTTCATATTTTGAACCAACTATTCAGTAATGAGCCTACTTTTTAAAAACCAAGTACATGTCAAAAGCTGTTGCTTGATTGGTCAATAACTTATCATTGGACAGTCAATAGTGACTGAAAGGTTTTCTGACATGACTCCAAATGAAATATTGTTAGATGAAAAAAAAAAGCGAGTTATCCATTCGGCATAATCTCATTAGCATATGAGCCGGTGAATGTGACAAACTTTTCCATTGGCAGCATAAATTGTAACCCGAATAATGCCGATAGAGGGCGTAGTATTATTCAACTTACATAAATTGTGTGCGACATTTTCCGCAAGCGTAAATATAAATAACTGTCTTCCAATCAAAGTATACTACCGTATTTGTACTCTTGGATTGGCGGATATTAGTAAATTTTATCCTTCGCTTCTGGCTCGGGATAAAATACTAATATCTGCCAATCCATGTTAAAACTACCAACACATTCTGGCTTCCATGATTTATTTCTTAATTTTACCATGGGCATGACGTTGTATCTGCAAGAGCGAGAGGCAAAATTAGCAGACACAATGCTTGACAAAGGTTAAATATCAATAAACCATCGATTCCATAGAAAAGTATTTCCATCATAATATGGCAACAGATCTATTTCTTTGTCAAACACTTGTGTGAAAGCTGTATGACAAAAAAAATGTATGTTTTCATAGCAAGCCATATCATTCTGGGATGTAAATTATATTATGACATCAAAAAATTACATTGTGATATATATTATTGCATATTTCAATGTACATTGTGTGTATGTGCATTCGTAGACAAAACAAAGCAACCTATGGGATATTTATATAAAGAAATACCACCAGCAAATAGACGACCAGCTGCTTACTAATTAGTCAAATGTGTGAAATGATAAATTTCCATGTGATGTCTCAAAAACAAAATTTAACTTATTTCTTAGTTTTCATCAATGAAAATACATGTAAAGAAATTTTTGTAGCTTTCCCTCTTAAAAAATAATCTTTCAAAACATTAAAATAAAATGTTCCCTTTCCTATGTAATTTAAGATAAAATGTTCCTGTTTTGGAAGCATTTTAAGATAAAATGTTCTCTTTTTGGAAGTATTTTAAGATAAAATGTTCTCTTTTTGAAAGTATTTCTTAGATAAAATGTTCTCTTTTTGGCAGTATTTTAAGATAAAATGTTCCCTTTTTGGAAGAATTTTCAGATAAGATAAAATAATATAATAAAAAAGATACAAAAGTATCACTTATAACACTGAAAGATTGGACATGAAATTGGCACTTTTGGCTTAAATAAGAAATAAATCATGGAAGCCAGAATGTGTTGGGAGTTTTAATATGGATTGGCAGATATTAGTATATCTACATTTTCAAAACCAAAATGAAAAGTAAAATTCCAAGAGCTAATGATATGTCTGCTAGTATGCATTTCTTTTGTTTGTATTCTTACCTCTGATTCTACTTGTACTGATCCAGATAAAATCATACTTTGCATTCCAGTACCCAGGGGCCATGTTATTTACCATTGGGTTCACACATCCTGGCCCACCACCTACATACACAATAAATAACAAATAAATTTTAAGTCTTACTTTGAGTTTTATACTTAACAAGTATAATGACAATTCCCTGTGGAAATAAGATCATTTGCATATTTCTGACTACATGAGTTATTTCCCCTTAAGTATCTTCTTTAATTCAAAGTTCACTTAAAATATCATACATACATTTTTTTCAAATAATCTGTTCAAAATTGTAATGTTATAAATAAGAACTTGTGAATTCTCTATAGCTATTTGCTATAAAATTATCCATTGATTTTTGACAAGGTTCAAATATCTACAAATAATAACAAAATAATACTCAAATTTTATCGTCCTTTCCATTGAAATTAGCTTAATTTATTAATTAATTAATACAGTACAATAGCATAAATTGTAATCCATTGAAATTGCTACAGAGGGTATCAATTTTCCTTTCATAGGGGAAATTACTTGTATTAAAAAGGTATTTAAACGTATCATTTTATAATCAAATCAGGAGGTACAAAAGGTGTAATCAATTAATATGAATTCATCAATATTCATTGGATATCAATTTTTATAGTTTTCGTGAATATATGTGTGTTATAAACCACAAAATATTCTGTTCCCTACAATGTACAAGTTTGTACCTGAAGTATTGAGTAACCATAAAATTCAAATAACAACATTTTCAAATTTTAAATCTACATGAGAATATTTTTCTCTAAGTCTGTTCACAGAATAACTTACTTGTGAACAGGCTATAATCTACAAACATGATAAAGTTTTTCTTTTAGTATATTCACATAACAACTAAAATGTGAACAAGCTACAGTCCATATGAGGATGTTTAATTTTAGCATGTTCACAAAATAACTTACATGTCAACAGGCTAATCCACATGGGGATATTTGTCTTTAAATATGTTCACAGAATGACTTACCAGTGAACAGGCTACAGTCCACATGAGGATATTTTTCTCTAAGTCTGTTCACAGAATGACTTACTAGTGAACAGGCTACAGTCCACATGAGGATATTTTTCTCTAAGTCTGTTCACAGAATGACTTACCAGTGAACAGGGTACAGTCCACATGAGGATATTTTTTTCTGAGTCTGTTAACAACATGGATTGCTTCATCATCGTCTGTTTGGGTACACAATAACAGTTCAAACTGAAATAAACAGAACATTATTACATGCTGGTTTTATATTTTCAAAATATCAAATAATCGATGTATGATCAAGTCATGTTGATGTCAAGATGCTGGTCTATATACTAATCATAGGTGGGGCCGTCATGGTCGTGATCATACGGTAGTTGGATTTCCAATACCTGTGCAATCAGTGCCTATCACCACTAATAGTGTGAGATTGAACCCCGTTCAGGCAAGGTGTACTCGATACAACATTATGTGATAAAGTTTGTAAATGACTTGCGACAGGTCGGTGGGTTTTTCCGGTTTCCTCCCCCAAATAAAACTGGCCGCCACGATATAACTAAAATATTGTTGAAAGTGGTGTTAAACACCATAAACCAAACCTATACCAACCTGCTAACAATATGTGACCAAGACATAACTAATAGGTTTATATTTGTCACCATTAGAACAAATTGGTTCCTAGTAAACCAGGAAGTCTTCTTAAAAAAATATCACCGTATTCCCACATTTCAGGGAATATCGATAATAATTACAGTGAAACCTGCTAAAACCGAGCCTCCTTGGGACCAAAATATGATAGGTATAGACAGGTGTATGACTTACACATTTTACATTAACAAAGATTTCATACATTGGGACTTTTTTTTTTTAAAGTTTTTAAAAGACTTCAGTTCATTAAAGGTTCGGTTGAGACAGGCGCCATCGTATGTATCATTTAAAGTAATTAAGAAAACTTACCTTTGGGTATCTAAGACTAAAATGACTTTCCAGATTTTCTTCTAGTAACGCATCGACACCCATGAGTGGTTTAACTATTGAAATTCCTGGTAAATTGTCATTTATTAAAACAGTTTCTTCTTTTTTATGAAAATGAAACATCCTGAAATAAAAAATATAATTGATCATACTTTCTGAAATACAACAATCTAATCAAAGTTAGATCTTTAAATTCTCCCCCCTTTTCTGATATATCATACATAAAAATCAAAAGGAAATTTGTAAGGTGACCTTTTATGATAAGGTTAAAGTTGACCAATCAGGCAATTGCTATTTAAACAATGGCAGTGTATGCATCCTTGGTGACTAAAATTGTCAGAAAGTTAAAAAAAACAGTTGTTCTTGAATTAAAATCTTTAAGTTCTGGATTTCTTAAGTGATATGTCATGGTTTTTAAACAAATATGTTCAATGAGTTGAGGTGACAAGTGATTGTTCGTTTTGTTGATATTGGTGGCATTGTTGACCACCACTGTTCAAACTAGCATTTCATATTACACAATAAAATAAACTTACCCTCCTATGTGTGTTACCATGGTAGTTACAAATGCAAACAAATACAGCATAAAAGGAATTATGGCCAATACAAAGATGATGTAAGACTGGGTCTGTTCGTCTAACCAATACATCTGTAAATAATCAAGGTTAAAGGTAAAGAATCTGCACCTGATAAAAAGGTCAAAGTTATATAAGACAGTGTCTGCTTGTCAAGTTAATGTATCCCTAAAATATAACGGTCAAAGGTTAAGGTTATGTGCCTGATAGAAAGGTCAAAATTTTATATAAGACAGTGTCTGCTTGTCAAGTTAATGTATCCCTAAAATATAACGGTCAAAGGTTAAGGTTATGTGCCTGATAGAAAGGTCAAAGTTTTATATAAGACAGTGTCTGCTTGTCAAGCCAATACATTCCAAAAAAATAAAGGTCAAAGGTTAAGGTTATTGCATAAAAAGTTGAACGTAGGCAATTTGCATTTGAAACTTTGCTGACATCAATTGTAACAAAGATTTGCATTAAAATGTTAAATATGCCTGATTTTGATTATTGAAACAAATCATTTTAAAATTTAAGGTTATAATGTGTGACAGAATGGTCAAAGTTAAACAGGATAGTTAGTGTCTGATTATCAAATAAAAGTTTCAAAAGATCAAATTAAACAATACATATAAAACACAAAGCCCAAAAATTTAGGAAATATCTTTTTTTTTTCAACAAACCATTTTGAACGTCAAAATAGGGGGTTAGGGTTATGGTGCTTAACACCACTTTCAACAATATTTCAGTTATATTGTGGAGGTCAGTTTTATTGATGGAGAAAACCAGAGTATCTGCAAAATCCAACTACCATATGATTATGACCACGAAGGCAACTGTCAAAATATGATAAAGGTCAAAAAGTTATGTTTACTAGTCAACATTATACAGGTGTTAAAACAGAAAAACTGATAACCTGCATGACATACTTAACTTGATATATCAGGTCAAAGTTTATAGTTATGTGTTTACTTGAAAACCAAAACAAATAATAATAATAATAATAATAATAATAATAATAATAACAGAAAACAATTTTTCAAAAAATCTGAGATTCACATAAAATCTAACTTTATCCTCACATTCATATCTGCAGGAGGTCTTGGGCAGCTATTTTTGCTTAAATACCAAAAAAAAAAAAAAAAAACATGCATTAGCTAAATGACTTTTTGGGAGTCTTTATTAGTAATTATGCAAGGTATCTAAAATCAATATCAAAATTAATTTAGTTTTTTTTAATATTTACCTCAGTTTACAATCAGGTAACTTGCTTTAGACAAAAAAAAAACCCCACCAAATCTACTTCATTAACATACAGGAGACTTCTCCACTGTTGGTATTTATCAATTCGTAGTACATGTATTATGTCAATTTTAGAGAAATTTATGTACATGTATGCTAATATACCAACAAATCAAAAATTCATTTGTTCTGCAGTTGTATGAGCTAGGATATACTAAATAGTTCAGTTAACTGTATCCTGTTTTACATAACATGCATAACAAACAGGATCAACTTATTCTGTACAGTTAAACCTGCCCATGTGGTCACCTCTATTAAGCAGTCAACTGTATTAAAAGGTCACATTTTTCTTGTCCTTTCATAAAAAAATTCATGTGAATTGAACCTCTTTTAAAAGGTCACCTGTCTTAGAAGACCACTTTTTCTTTGTCCCAATGGTGACCTCTTAATACAGGTTTGACTGTATATATACATGCTATGTCAAATCTGTATTGACTTTATCTCTTTGTTTATTGTACATTAGTGTATCAATTTTGAATCTGGCTAATAATTGGACTTTGATTGGATCAACTTGTAGAGTAAAAAAAAAAAGGTAAACACTCATCCTTAATATTTATTTAAATAACCGCTTTTCTGTATATATTTATTTCATTCATCAGATGCATTTAAAATAAAAATGTAAATATCAAATTTTTTCCATATATATTTAAATTTTTTCATAATATGCATTTACTAAATTTTAAAATAAAAATGTAGATATGATATCAAATTTAATGTGCATGATACATTTCTGGAATATCCTTCATCATGTAGACTCAAAATCAAAAGATTGGGAGGTCTAATAATTTTTAAAGATATTTGGGAGCAATAAAACCAAAGGGCCTTCATCAGGTACACTCAAAATTGAAAAATTAGAAAAGCCAAATAATTCTAAAAAGTGTTTTGGAGCAATAAAACCATTGAAAGGGCCTAAACATGTGAGCTAAAATTGATCAAGGTCATGTACATGTATGCCTGAGGGAGGAAAACATTAGTTTTGATGAAAATTACATTATTTATGAAAAGATATGAGATTATCTATGTTTGTGATCTAATTGTAGGTAGATTTACAAGTAAAGTGATTGATGTTTATCGCCAAGACATGAGTAATTAGTCAGCTATATCATGACCACAACAAGTTAAACATTTCAATGTGATGATGTCCACTTTGTACTAGACCAACACACTTTTGTTGGATAATTAAAGTGTCAGATAGCTCACTGAAACAACAGTCCACAGGTTAACATGTCATTCCACTCCACTGACACATTATCCTAATTCACAGCAAATTAGTTTTGGCTCTTATTCCTTAATGCTGCATGCAAAGCTGAGATTGGCGAGAAGCAACAAATACCAATTTTATAGTCAATCATTTGACCCGACATCGGACCAAAATCTACATGTACCTCACTCAAGGCAAGCATGCTAACCATTAAACCAACAATGCAGGTTTTTTTCTCTCTACCTATGAAATTAGTCCATGTTAATACCAAGGTTTCTGGGACTGAGGTTCATTTGTGGTGATATTGTCCTTATTACCACCTTAATGGTTGAAGTTTGTCAGTAACTGACAGAAGGTGTCAGTTGTCTTTTTTGTTTACTTCTGTTTTATTTAACAGAAACCTGGCCTCCATATTATAAATGTAATATTGTTGGAAGAAAATATCCATAATCCTAATATTAATATATCATAATCCTAATATTGATATGTAAGTCACATTTTTGTGCTTTCCCAACCCATGACCTGGATTTCGAACTTCAAATGCTGTGGTCTTTTTTATATGTTCAAGTGAGAAGTGATTATTCATTTTGTTGATATTGTTAGACTTGTTTACCACCCCTGTTTAAACTTTCTTTTCATAACTTTTTTTTTAAATTTAAAACGTTTAAGTGCATAAATAAACAAAGTGTTCATCTAATGACTAAGACATAATCTTATACAAAACTGGACCAAGGCTATCAATCAAATGGATAGACTTAAAACATACTCTAGTCATGTATAAAACAGAGCCAGAATTCAATCTAACAGATAGACTTAAAACATACTCTAGTCATGTATAAAACAGAGCCAGAATTCAATCTAACAGATAGACTTTAAGACATCATACTGTATTCATTGTATAGGTTTGGTTTGGTTTTATGGTGTTTAATGCCACTTTCAACATTATTTCAGCTATATTGTGGCAGTCAGTTTTATTGGTGGAGTAAACCGGAGTATCGAGAAAAAAACCACCGACCTGCCGCAAGTCACTGACAAACTTTATCACATAGTGTTGTATAGAGTATACCTCGTCTGAGCAGGATTCGAACTCACAACATTATTTGGTGATAGGCACTGATTGCATAGGTAGTTGTAAATCCAACTATGATCACGACCACGACTGCCCTGAGATGATAGATTTTAAGACATTATCAAATGATGAACTCATTATATAGGTCAACATCCATACAATATTTTCAAAGAATGCAGAACTGAAAACATGGAAATATTTACCATCGCAAGGAAATACACTATTCAATATTTGATGAATATTTTAAACTTTTACATGGCGGTAATAATTTTTCATCGTATTTACTTCTCATAGAATATTCCACCCTTTTAATTGATTTGCCAATAAAATGAACAGGTAAAATTCACATGGTAACTACTTGGGACAAATCAATTTTCTATATTAACTGTTAAACAATGGAGTACAAGCTACGTCAGGGTAGAGATGAGAAAATATTGTCATGTGAATAATGATAACAAAGAGTTAAATTAACTGATAGCTGAAATAAAAACACATAAACAATTTCTCTGGTCAATATTCTTCGATAGTATTTAAAAAATTCAGAACAGACCGAAAAAAACACATAAACTCTACCAGAATTCTATGAAAGTATATAAAAAATTAGAAAACTGAAAAAAAAACCACATAAAGTCTACCTGTATTCTTTTTTTTTTTTTTCATAGTCAGGATTTTATAAATTCCCTTACATCACCACCTGACTAGGGTGTGACAGGGGTTTTCAAATCAATAAATTTTGTGACTACATTGGTTTTACATTATGATAAACAAAATAAAGAAATAATAATATATAATAGTAATAAACACTTTCATTCATCTTTCACACACACTCTCTTACCATTTTGTTTTTCTAAAATATGAAATTGCTCCTCACATTTTGTACTTAATCAAAAAAGCTGAAAAAAGAATCTCATCACTATACCTGTATTCTAGGAAAGTATTTAAAAAATTAGAAAACTGACAAAAAAAACACATAAAGTCTACCTGTATTAATTTCTAGGAAAGTATTAAAAAAAATCAAAACAGACTGAAAAAAACCCTCTACCAGTAGAAACTAGCCTACAATTTGAACACTTTTAAACCTAAAACTGCCGGAACTATGACCAAAAAAATGTCCAAAACACACATTATGCAAATTCACAATTATATATACTTACACTGGCGAGTCTTGAAACATTGGTGAGTTTCCAGAACTGAGGGTGTGTGCTGATATCATCTCTTATAAATGACAATCTATCAGAGGTTACTGTAGGAAAATAACTGTAGGTATAGGAAGGAGCAAAATACATACACAGCCATGCAAAGATTAGAGCTATAGCTGGAACACCAATACAATGGGATAACACAACGGACATTACTGAAATAGAAAGAAATGTTAGGCATTATAACATGATAAACTGAAGATATTCTCATTAATGCTAGTAGGAACAAAACAAAATTCATAAGAGGGGGTTATGGGTTATGATGTTTAACGCCCATTTCAACAATATTTCAGTTATATCATAGCGGTCAGTTTTATTGATGGAGGAAACCAGAGAATCCCGAGAAAACCGTAGACCTGTCGCAAGCCACTGACAAACTTTATCAGATAATGTTGCATCGAGTACACCTCGACATGAACGGGATTCAAATCCACAACTTTAGTGGGGATAGGCACTGATTGCATATAGGTAGTTATAAACCAACTACCATAGTATCACGTCCATGATGACCCCCAAAATTTATATAGGTAGTATCAGTGTCATAGAAAGAAAATTATAGCTTTTTATACTGCAATCGTTCTATTTGAGCAGTCAAAATGCGTTGACAGTATATTTACAAGTGATAAACGGTCACTGACCGTTTATAACATTTAGAAATCATTTAGGGGGTAACTAACTTTTTAAATAATTTGAATATTGGTAGTAATATCCATTAATGTCACTAATGATTGCAGTATAAAGACAATAACAGTGCATTGACTTGACATAAAATTCGATAGACGTATTCGGCACGAATCGGGGAAAATGCTCTGGAAACCCTCGCATTTTCCCCGATTCTAAGCCTCATCCATATATCGATTTTATGTCAAGTCAATGCACTGTTATTGTCTATATATTATTCAGTGAAACCTGTTTAAATCGAATCAAACCTACTTGGGATCAGCTCTTGTGTTCCACATCGACAGGCGATGTGTTTATATAGGTTAAATTAACAAATATTTCAAACATTGGGACGTCACATTTTATGTTCAGTTTATACAGGATTCTGTTTTAATTCATGGTCCGGTTTAGGCAGGTTTCACTTATAATTAATTGATATTAATTACCAATTACCAATTAGAATCCTTTTATTTAAATGAATTCCTATCCCTTTTAGCCTTTTTCTTACTAAACTATACAGAAATTCAGAAATATTTTTCTATTCATAATATTAGTCTTTTTTAATTCAAAATCCATCCTAAAAAAAACATAAAATATTTTGCACCTAAATATACCTACTGTAACCCACGGATCTAGAACATATAAAGATGATTGTTAACACCAAGGCTATAATAATAAAGCTCTATAAAAGCTTTGATCAAGAATAGGTTCATTGTATCAATGAAATGTGTGTGTGTGTAATTTTCAAATTTCACTCCTACATGATTTTTAACAGTATAATCATCAACCATATAGTAACGATTTAAAAAAAAATTTAATACTGTAGAAAATGTGAATTTATTATGATCATGGTAAGACGATATACTAGATTTTTGTTGATAAAAAAAGACCGCAAAATATTTGCTCTTTTTTCTGGTGTCACACTAGGGTCAGTATGTGGGTTTACATACAAATTAAATGGATATTAATGGATAAGAAGGTTTGTAGGTCATTTTTTAAGATAGAAATTTAAGATGTTGAAACTGCATATGTCATGATGATCTGGATCAACTAGAGCATAGAGAGCGGTACAATCATTAAAAAAAAATAATGATCAAAGAGTTAAATAAAACAGAGGTGCAACGGGATAGTCATATATATACAATGGACATAATAAAACACAGGTTTTTAAGTAAATCAAAGGACAAACTTTTTAAGAAGAGTTTGAAGATACCAAAGGGAGGTAATCAGAATCCATATATCGAAGATGAACAGACGACACAATGGGCAAAGGAAAAAGTACAAAATGACAAACAACAATCTACAAAACATACTCATAAAACTAAAGATCGAATAACAAGATCCCCACTAAAAACCGGGGGTGCTCCAGAAGGGTAAAAAGTTCCTGCTCCACTTGTGACACCCGTCGGGTTAATCTAGTTACAAATGTGGTGACAAATCATGAATGAAGAAAGGACCTGGACGTGTTTACGATAAGTGGAACATATCCGTGGACATTTGTAACATAGATATTCAATAGCGGTCAACCAAGTCATGGTGGCGATCGTAAAACTTTCGAAAGTGATGACTTCAACTTAAACAAGAGGAACCCTTGGTTCAGTAGCTTCCTTGTTAGCAGCAACCCTCTATCAAAGAATCCTGATAGGAACCACAAGCTCTGCAATATTGTATCAACTGAGATTCCTCCGTTTCAAGGTAAAGTCAACAGCTGCATACCTGACCTTTGTATTGTAGTCAAAAACAGTGTTTAAAAATGTAAAAAAAAATTATTAGGCAAGGGAAACTGATGTTAGCGCATGGAAACCACAAATTTGACTTTTCTGCAATTAAAGTACATAACTCTACAACCATACTTAAGGAATAATAAACCAATTAAAAACTGATCTGTGTATTGTGGTCAAAAACATTGTAGAAAAATTTCAAATGATTTGGTAAAAGGGAACTTGTATTATTGTATGGAAATTAAACCTGGGAAATTAGTGGTATATTTTCGGCAAATCAAGGGGCATATTCATGAATGAAAAAAGGTGCTAAAGTCAACAACATTGTGATTTGAATTTGTACGATATATATTAGGGTCAAATGGTGTCGTAGTAGTTAAATGTAAAATATGGCAGTCAAAATTGATTGAAATAGTTCATTGGACTATATACTTGTAAAACTACAGTGAATCCTATCCATGTACCGGTAGTCACCTCTATTAAGCAGTCACCTGTATTGAAATGTTACCTTTTTCTTGTCCTGTCATAGAAAACTTCATATGAATTTAACCTCTTTTAAAAGGTCACCTGCCTTAAAAAAACCACTTTATCTTTGTCCTAAAGGTGACCTCTTAATACAGGCTTGACTGTATATTATATAAAAAAAAGGTTTACCACTAAATAGGTCAGCTCTTCCTGTAACTTTAACACTGGTATTTTTGTCCTTGTAGAAAATCATGCCATTATCAATTCTTATAAGAATAGTATCAAATGTTATATCACCGTGGATGAAGAAGAAACTTAGTAGGAACAGTTCACAATATGTTTATCTGCAATATAAAAAAACGTATATATTAGATAGGAAATTCACCGATCGGCATGGTAGTTTAATCATTTATAAATATTGATAATCTATTTATAAACGTGATAGGAATTGACTCTCCCACACCTTTAATGTCGGTTATCTATCGGAACTGCTGTCTTTATACAACACGGTCAATCAATTCTTTGTATAGTGAAAAATAGAGTTCAGACTGTCGATCATGCTGTTTTATTTTTGTTTTTGAATACTAATGTTGCATAACGTAGGACTATATCCAACTAGTGTGTATATAATCATGGTCAAGAACCCCTTCACACATACACACACACACCTCTGAGGTCGTCTTTATTAGTTTCAATCAAGTCTGCAAAGAATGCTTAAACAGTTATATTCAACAAATCGAACTACCACCTCTTACCTGAAAGTATCTTATCACAAAAAAAGCATGACATATGATATGGCATTGGAATTATAGGTCCTTGCATGGGGCTAGCATAAAAAAGTGGCTGAGTTGAACAGGTTAATGGGATTCAAACTCTCCCTGTCTGATAATTGAACTCCAACCACAATACATATACATGTATAAACATACAATAAAACCCTTCATAGATGTGCTTCCACTCAAATAGATCACACACCATTACAAAAATGAATGACAATATTTACATGTAGCTACTGGATTTTTTTAAACAGAAGCTTTTCTAAACAGATACATGTAGCTTATCCATAATATGAATCAATATCATTGATAATTTTAATACATTAATATCATGTAAAAAATATAATCCCCCAATACCTACCCCTCCCTTTTTTTTTAGCCAGGCGCTTGTGTTTTGTCTAGAATGTAACTAGTCTGTAAATAATACATTTGACTTTGTGAAATAAGGGTCAGACTGAAAAAACATGGAGGCTTTATTTACTTTTAGGATTATATCACAATAACATCTCTGTATACAATCTGAATTTATGTCAGTCTTATCATATTTCAGTATTAATTATATGTAGTGTCCTCGAAACTGGTAACATACTGTTAATATTGATGTAGTCAGAATACAGCTAAGGGCAAAAATGTTCAATTCAATTAATTTCAAAAATTTTACAATCGGATGATCTTGATTATTTGTAAAACAGCAGATTTAAAAAAAAAAAAAGCTGATTGTGCACAAATTACTAAAATATTTTGAATTTGGAGTCTTTTCTTTCAGAAAGTGATATGTGGCACATTGTTTAACATAACAATTCAGCTTATCACAATTAAATTTACCGTGTAAAATGGTGTTCCTCCCTTTTTTGTCACCTCTTTGCGCTATTCTGCATAAGTACATTTACATGCAACATGTGTTTCATTTCGTCTTTTATATGTACAAGTAACAATTCTATTTTTTATAATGCTTTTTCACCTGTCCAAGCATTGTTTAACATAACAATATAATTCAGCCTATCATAATTTACCTTGTGAAATGGTGCCCCCCCCCCTTTTCCCTATTCTGCAAAAGTACATGTACTTGTAGCACATGTTTTCATTTCGTCTTTTATAAGCACAAGAAACGATTCTCTCTTTTTTTCTGTTTTAAATACTTTTTCAGCTTTCCAAGCTAATGGCCATATGGAGAGAAGCTTGCATTGAATTAACAAAACTGAAAGTACAATGTTGCCATATGGAGAAGTTGTTTACGATTGACTCCTACAGAATTCACATTCATTTACTCACTTTAATTTCCTTTGTGTATTTTATAAAAGTCGTAATAGTTTCTATATTTATATTTATTTTACATGTTTGACAAGAGATAAAAGAAAATATTTCACCTTGAACAAATACTAATTGTATTCCATTATAAAATGAATGTCTAAAATTTTGTATATTTACTGACAGAACTTTGATATTAAAATCCTGGAACTATTTTTCAAAACAAAAATATATTTACTATACTATATGTGTACACATGTACAGTGGACTGACATGTGTACACATATAAGAATTTAAAATTATACCTATATCTATGATCTCATACATATGTCAGGTAAACAAATGCAAGGTACCTACATGTGACCCATTATGGATATATATATCTGATTAATATTTAATCTTTGAGTTGTGCTTAAATTCACATATAATAATAATAATAATACAATTTATTTATTATAGTGTCACGTATTGATTGGCATAACAATATGTACAAACAAAAATGCAATACAATAAAATCAATCAATACCCAGCCAGTATATTGACTTATGAGACACTTAAAATTCAAGATATGTACAATTAAATATATTTATATGTAACTTATAAAATATTCTTAACAATTTTCATCGTTTTCATTACAGTATTTAACTTTAAACTATTAATTTCTTGACTGATAAACTCTAAAATTAGAAAATGAAATTAAATATGAATTTCAATACTTAAAATAGCAAAATTTCAATACTTAAAATAAAAAAATTTTCAATACTTAAAATAACAAAACCAGTCAACAATAACATAAATCTTATACAAATAATATCAGCCATTCAAAAGTTTTTCCTCTAATTATTACATAAAATTAATTAAATCAAGGTAACTCTACCTTAATTACATCAACATTGTCTATATATATTATATATATATATATATCCACAGCTAGAAACTTGTTCTCCAATTAAAAACTGTTAATCCTTGCCACTTTTTGTTTTCACAAATACTTATAAGAAATCACTAAAAAAATTGTGGAATGTAGCTATACCATATGACATGAAATATTGGAGCTCACAATATCAAATATGAAATTTAAAATTTTTCCAAATCACAAATGTTTACACAATTACTTATTATGGAAAGGTGATTCATACTGGTGATCTGAGAGTCATGTGATCTTTAGATCATTTTGAAATGGTACCAAGATATTGGTTTTTCTATCAATGACAATGATTGTTATTTTTACCTGTAAGCTTAATTAAAAACACCTCCATCTAAAAATAAAGGTAAATGTATCTGTATCTGTATCTGTATCTTATCTATCCATTTTGATGGTTACAGAGGAATCTGAAATCAATTTTTATCTTGCAAGAAAATAGCCCAACTTTGTGAGGAATATAAAATACCATGTACAAATAAAATATTGAACTTCAGAAAATGACTTGTAAACAAAATATTCTTAATGTGTTAACATTGTTTTCAAATACTTTTAAAGATCATTTTAAATGATATTACATTTTTCCCCATTGATTTTCGGAACAAAAGATTTGTCTAATGAATATAAATGTATTGTTGATTCACAGCCAATGTATTTATTATTCACTGACTGCTTGTAAACAAAAGCTTTTGTATATATTTTATATGTTTTATTTATTATAGTATATGATGCAATGGATATATATAAGCATACCAGGTACCCATTATTTACAAATATGGGTATAGATTCAATTTCAATTCAAATATTTTATTGAATAAAATGCATAAATTTAATTACACAATATCCAATAGGATTGCACATCAGACATAGCCTATGTAAGTGCTCTCCCTCAATAACTAAGGACATCAAGTATAATGATAAGAATAATTAATTAATTTACATTATAATTAGTGTAAATGTACTAAAAAATTTACTTAGGAGAAATTCTAAATTTTGTAATGTTTTTAATACAGTCCATTTATTCATTATACCCCGTAATTGTGAAATTTTGCCAATTTAGAGTGTGAATTAAGTAATTAATATATTCTTCTGTATATCAAGGATACATATATATCTACATGTATATCTAAGCACATAAAGGCATATTCATACATATGCATACATTTACACATAAATATAGATATATATTTGTGTAACCATATACAAATGTATCTTAAGCAATACATTTAAAAAAAAAAGATTCAAAGCAAATAATACAAAATCAAATTGAAAAATGTTAATATTGATAGTCAAGTCTTTTGGTTCCACAAATAAAGGTGTGGACAGAGTTCATAATAAGTACATTATCATCAAGAGAAAGGTCAGGTGATCCCTCTAAGAGTACATCAATGTTTAAAAGAAGTCGGCTAAATCTCTCAGTTGAGTCAACAGCAAAATTCTTTGGCAAATGAAAAGTGGACAGACATAAAAGTAGTGAAAGTTGTCTTCAACATCATCCCCACAGGAACACCTTGAACTAGGGGGGAGGGACAGATATATTAGATCTTATTTGCTTTTTGAATATTAGTCTACTATGTTGATTTTGCGTGTCTACATATGGGTATAGATGAAATGGATATGTAAATATACATATACCCAGTACATAAAAATATACCTATATATGGTTTTAAAAAAGTTAATATTATATTAATTTCATAATCTATATTTACATACAATGTATAATGTAATTATTTTCACAATATATATGTAAGACTCAGATCGACGTCCGGACTCAAATCGACGTCCAATCCTCAAATCGACGTCCAATTTTCAAATCGACGTTCAATATGACGTCACTGATGTATACTCCAAAATACGTCACACCCATTAGGACATGGTTTTGAAACAATAATGGGGAAGGGACAAGACCAGATTCAGAGTACATTGTACATTCTACTTTAGCGGACCCTAACCCTAATCCTAACTTAACCTTAACCCTAACCCTAAACCTAACCCAAACCCTAACCTTAACCCTAACCCTAAACCTAACCCTAACCCCAACCCTAAACCTAACCGTAAACCTAACCCTAACCCTAAACCTAACCCTAACCCTAACCCTAAGCCTAACCTTAACCCTAAATAATATTAATGAAAGGGAAAATGCTTTAAAAACAAAAACAAAACAACAACTTAAAGAAACAGATAAAAAAAAAAACCATGCAAAACAAAACTGTCATTACAATTATTTTTGACGGCAAACTTGATCGTACAAACGGACCTATTATGCGAGTTTGGAAAGGATGTCGATTTGAGAATATTCTAAAATTGGACCGTGATTTGAGATAATGACGTCAGTGGACGCCGATTTAAGGAGTGGACGTCGATCTGAGTCTATCATATATATATATACTTTTTGAAGGTTAGCTAATATGGGTATTTATAAATATTTGAGATTTATTTTTTGTAATATAGCTCATATATATGAATAAACTGTCAATGTCGACAGAGCTATCATTTTTAATATAATATGCATGTCATGATAGAAGTATGTTTATTAAGACTTAATGTCACAAGACAAGAATATGTGTAACGAAGTACCCGAAATATGATATTACGTCATAATAATTAAACTATACAAATGCAGATATATATATATATATATATATATATATACGGTTACTCCCTATTATAGTTAAGATTTGATTAATAGTATTTAAAGTGCAGTTATACATATGTCATAAGACTTTTGTGGGTTTAAAATAACGTTCTTAAAATACTTCTTTAAAGGGTCAAGTTCAAGGCTATGATAACATCGGTGGAAACTTGGGGAATTAAAAAAAAACAAATGTGCATATGCACCTCAAGACATATTTGCTTAGTACACTAGTGTGGCTTTTGTGGCTGCTTCCCACTTGGTCTACTCCCATTTCGTCTACTATTTGACCATTCCCATTTGGTCTATTCCCATTTCGTCTACATTAAATCTTATGAGATAGAGATCTATAACATCTTTTAAACTAAAATTATAGTGTATTAGGGTTGTGATTGTGTATTCTTTTCCTGTTCATGTTTTCATTCTCTATTCTATGAAATAATGTAAACAGAGTACAATTCTCCGGAATTTCAAAACTGTTAATCACTGTAAAAACAGGGGAATATGTCACATTTTAATAATCATTCCCATTATTTATGTTACAAGCTCATTATTAAATATAATTATTTTTTGTATCACCAATCTTAAATGTATTTCATACACAACTTTGATTTGTTTTGTATAATTAAATTCAAAAATAGCTGTCTTAAAAATAGTTCTACCCTTTAATTAAGAAAATATATGACATTGATTTTTTTTAAATGTGTATAAATATATATCATAAAAATTTTAAATTGAAACTTTTAAACTTTCTCTTAAACTTTTCCCATAATAGAATGAAATTGTTTTTTATATGTTGTTTTTGTATATAAAATTCATAGAGTAGAGTAGACCAAATGCAACACTATCATTTTTCTAGAGTAGACCAATTGGGAGTAGACCAAGTGGGAATAAACCGCTTTTGTTATGTAGGTATATATACAACAACTGCATGTAGATATGGTTGCCTCTAAAATATCAGATTACATAATATACCTGTAATAGATCGCTCATTTGTATTGAAACAACAATCTCTAACAAGACTCACTCCAAGTATCAGACACTTTCATTTCATGCAACACTTAACTTAGTCATACTTAAATTCAGGTATAACCCAACACATTTAAATTTTTTTTTAAATAGTATCAAATTTAATATTTACATTCTCAAAGTTACAGAATTAACCTGAAGGAAAGTTTAAAGGTACCAAAAGGGGTAATCAGAAGCCGTAAATCAAAGGACAGACAAAATAATGGCCAAAAGGACAAACAATGATCTACAAAACTTTACACAAAAAACTAAAGATGGAGCAACACAAACCCCACTAATAACCAGGGTGAACTCAGGTGCACCGGAAGGTTTATTTGCATACAATTTCACGACTATTTTGATTATCCAGCAGAGTGGTAATAATGCTGGTTTCAAAGTTTTAAGAATATCTATACTGTATTGATTGATAGACTAGTGTTTAATGCCAACTTTAGTAATATTTGGAATTTCAGTTATATCGGGTTATGACAAAAATTTCATATATTAATTTCCTCAGCAATATAGCCCTCAGAAATAAGACATATTTGTGTTTAAAAGAACCAAGAAATATGAATACACAGTGAAAACTGTCTACACTGAACCCTAAATAAACCGAAATCCTGTTTAAATCAAACATAAAATAAAGTCCCAAAATAGGATATCATTGTTAATGTAACGTGTATAAACCCAACACTTGTCTATTCCACACACAAACATTTGGTTTTAAGGAGATTTGATGTAGACAGGTTTCCCTCTATACTGTCCACTGTTTGTTTTAAACAGAATATATTATTTTTACTGTACCTTAGACTGTTAAAACTGGTAAATATGAGATAGATCAAACTTTTAATGCCGACTGAGGGGACTAGTACTTATACAAATATGTATTTAAGGATTACCGGTACAATTTAATCACACAATTTACACAACTAAATAATTACCATTGAAAAGTAAAGAAGAAATGAATAATTAGCAATACCAAAATTTCTTTACCTTACATTTATATCTATATATATAAGTATTTATTAATCCAACATGAGTGTATATTTTTCAGTTCCTTATTCTACAAACATGCATAGTCAAAACATTTGAATTATGTAACGCATAATATCCTTTCAAAATCGTACAATCCTTATTTCTGACCCATCTCACCTGAGGAAAGCTTTGAATTGTATGGTGAGAATTTCTAAGTCACATGACATATATAGTATATCTACCCCCATTCAATAAAATTATAATGATTAATAACTTTGACCTTTATTTACGAGTAATAGTAAAATTTAACTATTGATGTCATATATAGATTTTACACCTGGACAGAAAATGCATGTTCAAAAGATACCAGTAACATCAATATATAATACAATTAAACCATTATCATGTTCTAATTGAATTATATTCTACGAGCTGTACATGTGATACTTACAAATAAAGACTATTATCATATATTTACTCAAGTTATGTTTAATTTTGCATGTGATATATTCGAAATACAACAAGTCATATCTTCCAGGGGTGTAATAACCTGATCCGTATTACATGGGGGGGGTGTAATAATGTTTGCCATATTACATGGGGGTGTAATATGGATTTTTTTCAAAATGGTGGCCGGAAATTTTGCATGAAATCGAGAATTAAGTTTTTCACAATTTTTTTTTTTGGGAAAAAATTTGAACTTTTGAAATTGTTTGAAATTTTTAGAAATTTTTCGGAATCTTATGAAATTTTTGAAATTTTATGAAAATTTGGAAGAAAAAAGTTTTCCGAAATTCACGTTTTCCGGTCCCATCAGTTTTCGTTATTAATGTATCGTTGTTTACTTCCGTCGTCTGTTACTATTAAAATGGATTACGAAGAAAACATGGAAAATGCTCGTTATGCAACAAATGATGAATCGCCTAAAACAAAGCAAAGATTGAATCATCTTGTTTTGTTGTATGAATAGTGTAACTGTATAAGGATTATGTCTCTAAATACATATCATAAAAATGTAGATATAATATGACATTATTGCATCATATTCCAAATCACGCTACATTGTTTCTGAAAACGATCTGGATCAGCTCTCACAAATATGAAGAAAGACGCATTGAAGAATATGATAAATAGGTTATGATATGGCATTTTTCATATCACATGCCATATCAACCCTCGACCCATATTAGACCTCGGGCTAATATGGGTGTATCGGGTTGATATGACATGTGATATGAAAAATGCCATATACATGTAATAATCTATAATAATTATTATTATATGTGACATTCCAAGGGAACATTGAAAAGGGGTCACATAAGACAGGTGGTTGCTAAATACAGGTTCAATTAATATAAAATGCTCTTCTTCTTCTTCGTTATTTGTGAAGGGATATTAAAATAGTCACATAATACAAGTTATCACATATTTTATTGAAATAACGTGGAATTTGCATGTGTAATAAAAGCATAATTTGTGGCATGTTATTTTCCCCCAGGGCAATAACATGTTATCTGCCCTCTTGTGAAGGGCAATTACATGTTATCTTCCCTGGCAAAATATATGATAAATAGATTAATACATGGTCTTTTTCATATTGCCCTTGTTATCAGCCCTCAACTGATATCGTCCCTCTGGCTGATAACAAGGGCAATATGAAAAAGTCCATGTATTAATCTATAATTATTGCTTAATAGAGGTGGTCACTAAATACAGGTTTAATTAATATAAATGCCCTGTGAAGGGATATTTAAATAAAGTCATATAATACAAGTTATTGTTCAATAGAGATGGTCACTATATACAGGTTTACCGTTTTACTGTATTGTATATTCATGATCAATTTTTTTTATTATACATTTTCTCAGAATACAGTTGAAAACTCAGCTGTTACCAATTTACCATACATAAACTAACGTTTTAATGTACAAAATATGATTTTATCTATTTACTATCTTAACCAAGCGACAACACAAAATATTTCAGAGGTTTAAGAAACTGTTTAATATAAGTTTTGTAACTTGTTTCCGAATCCTATTAATGATTCATCTGAATAATTTGTACATATTCATGCTTGTATTGTATTATTGAATTACTTAATAAAATATGTTTACACTAAGAAACTGTTTACAAATGAAAATGGAAATATGGGGGTGATTGAAATTGTACTAAATTGTAATTGAAATTTACATCATACAAAGAACAACAACTGTCATGTCATTTAAACCCTGAGAAATTTCATTCACCGAGTCTCATCATATCACTAATCCAGATATTGAAGTTATTTTTTTAAAAGATAAATTTTGACAATATGATAATTGCTATCATCATGGTTCAATGGTTGCCATTTCATATTTTGACGAACTTAAAAACACAGTTTGAAAGAGAACCAGCCAAAACTGTAATGCCTGAAATTTTCAAGTAGTAAAAAAAACGTGAGTTCTGTGCAGGGGTGGCTCAGCATAATACGACAACAGCAAATCAATAAGGGATTCCTCCTGCATCAGGTTTACTTAAAATGATTGATGGTCTAGAAAAAAGTCATTACTATGTTGAATCTGTTTGAAAAGTGCATGAAGGAAATTCATACACAAATATAGAGAAGAAAAAAAGACATTAAAATTGGTCTAATAAATAAGATATTTCAGGCATTGGTCCATATTTGCCCCTTCAAAATTTATTGATAGGAAACAGTAATAGCTACGATTAATCTGTTGAATATGTAAGTTGTTTTATACAGGAATATTTTTGAGGATTAAAACACACCTTCATGCCACTTGTTTTGAATTGATAGGCCTACAACGGTTTAACCCCCAGGATAAATGTCAAATAGAACTTTTAAAGTTATTGTGAAGAAAAAGCATTGTGTCTACAGACATTAAACAACACCACACCTACACAATAATACCACACAAATTTGGTGACCAAATCAGAATGAAAACATTTTTGAATTTTTGCATGATGGCAAAGCACTTTGAAATAATTGATTAAAAACTTTGTTAAAAGGGGTTACAGTACTACTTAGTTGTGTTTTTAATGCCACTTTCAACTTTGATTTAGGAATTAATATTTCTGAAAAATCAAAAATCTCCATTTTAATGTTTTACGGATTGAACCCCGACCTACAGAACAATACGACAAGGATTAAATCTGGAATGTTTCACTCTGCAGTTAATTCCTTGAATAAACATGACAAATACTTATAAATAAATCTTATTTTAACTTCTCAGTCTATTGTAATGATATAAAAATGACCTGTGAATCTTATTAAGAAAAGCAAACAATATAAATGGCTGTGAAGTCAATTTTCATTTTAATCTCATTTAGCCATTAATTTGAATGTTAAAATCAAAATATTTATTCCAAACTTATAAAAACTTGAAATGATTGCCCGATTTAGAAAATAATTGACTACTCCTGAAAATGTATTGTAATGGATTTCATTTTAAAATTTTGATTATATACCAATCTGGCTATTCATACATTATCTGGTTTAATCAAGTTAGTACACATATTTCTTGAGAAAAAGTTTGTTATTCACGATTTCCAATGATCAACATTGTCCTGAGGTGTCGGTCAACTTGGATTTCCAATCCACAAAAAAATGACAACTTTGTGAGTGACCGTCTAATAACTATTCATGTACCATTTGGATTCAGTCTCTTATCTACTATTTGAGTTTTTTCCCCCTTTATTTTCATATGGCTATAGGTTACCATTGTCATTGATTGATTGATTGATTGATTGGTGTTTAACGTCCAGCGAGCAATTTTTCAGCTATATTCAGGACGATCATTGTCATTGATGACACAACTTTGTCTTACGGCAGTCTTCGAAATTAGACTTTCGAATTTACTGGCCAGAAAACTTCAAAATTAGAATATTTATATAGATTCTATTGAAAAAATTTGGCAAAAGTCACTGACCCGAATCAATTTTCACTGGTCGTGGGCCACCGGACCACTGCTAAAGTCGATGACTGTTACAGTTGCTTACATCTTGGATTTCTGATAGACACAAAAAAAATGACATTAGGTAAAAGACCATCCAAGGGACATAACAGCTAATTTTACTGTCAAATTGTTCAAACATTTCGGATAAGAATAATTTTAAAATATTTTTCCCATAGGTATCTATGTTGGATTTTTCCTGCAGTTGCAGTCATCTTGGATTTCCAATTGACACAAAATTTTGTATTAAGGACCATCCAACGATTATTCATGTAGGGTTTGGATTCAATCAATTCCATAATTTCTGAGAAAAAAATATTTATTAATTTTCCCCAGAGTCCTATGCTAAAACTTTGTCTTTCATGGGTGGATTTCTTGCATTTCCAATAGACAAAAAAACTTAGACCTTTGATAGAGTGTCATCTAAGGACAATTTGTGCCATGTTTGTTGTTTTAATGGTCAGATGGTAGACAATAATTCTAAAATATTGTTCCCATCATGTCTTACTTGTCCTAGGTTTGTTTCTAATCCACATAACAAACAAAAAACAAAAAAATCTTATAAGGGACAATCCAATTATAAGTCATGTAGTACAATTTGGGTTCAATCAAATTTCTAGTTTCTGAGAAAATATTTTTTTTTTTCATTTTCCAATATGGTGACCTATGTTAAAAATGTGTTCTGTGGTGGTGGCCATCTTGGATTTCTGACTGACCCAAAAATAAATATTTTTGTAAACGGCCATCCAATGAATATTCCAGTCAAGTTTACTTTCAACTGGTTCAGTGGTTTCAGAGAAGAATAATTTTTCCCATAGGGTCCTATGTTAAAACTTTGTCCTGCGTTGGCAGCCATCTTGGATTTTTGAGCAACAAAAAAGATGATTTAGATGAGCATATAAGGAATATTGCTACCAAGGAATAATCCCATCACACATATGGCTTCGTAGAGGAATATGTTTGCAATTTCAGCCAAAATCAGAAAGCATTATTGGCCTAGCAGCCATGTTGAATTGCCAAATGAAACAAAAATTGAAAAGCTGGCAATATCACACATGGACCTTTGGACCAGGTGAGCTGACAAAAGATGAACTGGTGTTATTTGCATGATGATAAAAATAACTAAATCAATTTAGCCTTTAATTTGTTTTTCCACTTTAATATTTTTCTTTCCAATTAAAAATTGAAAATAAAATTAAATAGTTTTCAATTGTGTTCAATTATTTGTAAATAAAATCAGGAAACACTCAAAACTTAAATACTGTTTTTATTACTTGATGGAATCAATCACACAAGGAGTCAAAATCTATCAAATCATCTTTAAATATGTGTCAAAATCTATCAAATTGTCTTCAAATAAGTGTCAAAATCTAGGAAATAATCTTCGTGTGTGTGTATATATATATATATATGTATGGCATTTAAATCTTAACTCTCACCTCATCAGGATTGTGTAACCCCCAAAGGATAATGTAAAAAAAAATCTCATAAAATAATTAAATATACTCAACAACAAAAGAAACGCACCACTCATATTTTGGAAAATATTTTTATAATTTATTTAACAATGATATAATTAATAACATAAAAGTTAACAACAATAACCGTAGAAAAAATTCATGGCACATTGGGTACCACAATTTGAAATAATGTCGTCACACAACAACTTCAACAAAGGTACTCTCAAATTGAAAAGTCAGTACCTGGTATGTCCACCTCTAGCATTGATGCATGCAGTGCAGCGACGACGCATTGACAAGATAATGTTTTGAATAACTGTTTGTGGCATGTTGTTCCATTCCTCAGTCAGTGCGCGACATAAACAATCGACAGTGGTAGGTTTATTGGGACGACTGTAAACACGCCTTCCTTACTCATCCCAAACATGCTCAATTGGTGCTAAGTCCGGAGATAAAGCGGGCCATGGCATTACACGAATGTTTGCATTGTTTATAAAGTCCATGGATATTCTTGCCGTGTGTGGCCTTGCATTATCTTGTTGGTACACTCGCAAATCCGGATGTGTTTGAAACAAGTGGAGTCAAAATGCTATCTCTGTATCGTTGCGCATTCAAAGATCGGTCACAAAAATGCAAGGCAGTCTTCCATCGGTATGAAACTCCTGCCCAGACCATAACACTACCTCCGCCCCAATGATTGACTTCCTCTATGCAGCAAGCAGCATATCGTTCACCAGTTCGCCTCCACACATGTATACGGCCATCAGCATGAGACAAGTTAAAGCGCGATTCGTCTGAAAACTGAACTTCCTGCCATCGCTGACGAGTTCACTGCAAATGCCCTCTTGCCCATTCCAACCGTTGACGTCGATGACGCTGCGTAAGTATTGGACCTTTGAATGGATGACGAGCTCGGAGACCGTGCTCCCTGAGACGACGCCGAACAATCTGGGCTGCGATTCGTGGCCTATAGCGTCCAACTGTTTCTCTGGCTGTTACAGTTGCAGGTCTGAATCGTTCACGCAAATGTTGAAGCCTTATCATCTGGTCCTGAGCCTGTGTTGTCACCCTTAGTGCTCCAGGCCTTGGTCTATTGGCAACCGTATTCGTGGCCAGAAACCGTTGTCTGAGACGCACTATTGTGCTGTGGTTGCAGTTAAAGTTGTTGGCAACATTTCTCGTTGACATTCCGGAACGTAACATACCCAATGCCTGGTTACGTTTATCAGCTCTGAGACGAGCCATTGAAATTTACCTTTGAGAATTAAACAAACAGAAGTTGAAGTTTCCTTCTATGCCTGGTGTCAATAGCTTGATAAAAGCAGTCAAAACATTTTGAAAAACTTATCACCATTCACTGCACGTGCAAAAAAACAGTTTTTGAACCTGTTTGCCTAACGCGTCGGTTGATTGAGCACCAGGTCAAAACTTACCTGTAATTGATTAGCTAGCCTATGGGTTATAAAAGTATATTACTGACACAAAATAAATTCACATTATTATTTTTTTAAATGAAACATAAGAGTGGTGCGTTTTCAAATTTGTTTAGTATAGTAAGAAACCTGCGAAATATAATTGAATTCCTGGTATGAATGACATTCAAACTATTAGATTTATTTAAAATCCTTTCACAGCTAATCAAACTTAAAATTTTGATTTTCACAATTATGTGTTGTCTTTAGAGATTAAAACTATTAAGGTATAAAAAATGTACAAATAAGCCTGTCCACAGAGTGTAAAGATTGTCACAAACTATTGAGGTACAATTTATCCTGTACAGGGACTGTAAAGATTGTCACAAACTATTGAAGTACAATTTAGCCTGTCCAGGGACTGCAAAGATTGTCACAAACTATTGAGGTACATTTTAGCCTGTCCACAGAGTGCAAAGATTGTCACAAACTATTGAGGTACAATTTATCCTGTACAGGGACTGTAAAGATTGTCACAAACATTGAAGTACAATTTAGCCTGTCCACAGAGTGCAAAGATTGTCACAAACTATTGAGGTACAATTTATCCTGTCCACAGAGTGCAAAGATTGTCACAAACTATTGAGGTACAATTTATCCTGTCCACAGAGTGTAAAGATTGTCACAAACTATTGAGATACAATTTATCCTGTCCACAGAGTGTAAAGATTGTCACAAACTATTGAGGTACAATTTAGCCTGTCCAGGGACTGCAAAGATTGTCACACACTATTGAGGTACAATTTAGCCTGTCCAGGGACTGTAAAGATTGTCAAAAATTATTGAGGTATAATTTAGCCTGTCCAGGGACTGTAAAGATTGTCACACACTATTGAGGTATAATTTAGCCTGTCCAGGTACTGTAAAGATTGTCACAAACTATTGAGGTACAATTTAGCCTGTCCAGGGACTACAAAGATTGTCACAAACTATTGAGGTATAATTTAGCCTGTCCAGGGACTGCAAAGATTGTCACAAACTATTGAGGTATAATTTAGCCTGTCCAGGAACTGCAAAGATTGTCACAAACTATTGAGGTATAATTTAGTCTGTCCAGGGACTGCAAAGATTGTCACAAACTATTGAGGTATAATTTAGCCTGTCCAGGGACTGTAAAGATTGTCACAAACTATTGAGGTATAATTTAGCCTGTCCAGGGACTGCAAAGATTGTCACA
>MJUT01048059.1:59041-71156 GCA_002080005.1 Gigantidas platifrons | reverse complement strand
TTGAGGTATAATTTAGCCTGTCCAGGAACTGCAAAGATTGTCACAAACTATTGAGGTATAATTTAGCCTTTCCAGGGACTGCAAAGATTGTCACAAACTATTGAGGTATAATTTGGCCTGTCCGGGGACTGTAAAGATTGTCACACACTATTGAGGTATAATTTAGCCTGTCCAGGGACTGCAAAGATTGTCACAAACTATTGAGGTACAATTTATCCTGTACAGGGACTGTAAAGATTGTCAAACTATTGAGGTACCATTTATCCTGTCCACAGAGTGTAAAGATTGTCACAAACTATTGAGGTACAATTTAGCCTGTACAGGGACTGCAAAGATTGTCACACACTATTGAGGTACAATTTAGCCTGTCCAGAGACTACAAAGATTGTCACAAACTATTGAGGTATAATTTAGCCTGTCCAGGGACTGCAAAGATTGTCACAAACTATTGAGGTATAATTTAGCCTGTCCAGGGACTGTAAAGATTGTCAAAAATTATTGAGGTACAATTTAGCCTGTCAAGGGACTGCAAAGATTGTCACACACTATTGAGGTATAATTTATCCTGTCCAGGGACTGTAAAGATTGTCAAAAATTATTGAGGTACACTTTAGCCTGTCCAGGGACTGTAAAGATTGTCAAAAATTATTGAGGTACAATTTATCCTGTTCAGAGACTATAAACGACTTTCTGGGTAGACACTTTAAGATATGATGAGATACAATGTAAAATTTCTGTCACAGCATTTATTTTGATTGGGTTAAGAGGTTATAGTGTTTAATGCCACTTTCAACAATATTTCAGTTATATCGTGGCGGTCGGTTTTATTGGTGGAGGAAACCAGAGTACCCAGAGAAAACCACCGACCTGTCGCAAATCACTGACAAACTTTATCACATACACCTTGCCTTATTGGAACAACTATTATATTTACATCTATATATGCCGAGGCAAAAAATATTAAACAACTGAAAGATGAAATATTATGGATTTGTTTATAATAAATTATCCAAATGAACAAATGTACATTCCTACATGTGTGAATATTTCATACTTTTTTTATGCTGACAAGTAGCATATATATACAGAATTATTATTATGTTAAAATGAAATGATGACGTATCGAATTTTAATACACAATGATGTGGGGAATAAACATTTTTATGTATTAATTTCATATTGTAATCAAGGTTTTTTTTCTAATTATTTGATAAATAATTGCAGCTGTTCTGGCCATTCAACACATTCCCTGAGGAGCCTGTAATCGCTCACCTGGTTTTGTATTTGACTTTTATAGAAAAAGTCAGAACATATGTTCAACTTCAAAATTTCAGCTAATTCCAGCTAAGATAAACATGTTTTGCCATTTAAAGAAATTTCCTATTTTTGGGACTTGCTAAAGATCATCCCAGCCCAAATCGCATTAATTTGGTTTTAGTGATTTCTGATCAATCTTAACAAGATTTTTTATTTATAATATCAATTCAAAGTACATGGTAAACCTAATTTACAATTGAAATCCGCTTTCCTCCACCACTGAGCGACAAGATATAACTGAAATATTGTTGAAAGTGGCATTAAACATCATAAAACTACACCAAACCAGCAAATCAAATGGGGGGAATTTATACCCAACGGAATAATGATCATAGGAATACCCTTATGTTTCATGTCACCCAACCGTGTTTTAGTTGTTATTCTTAAATAAATAATTATACATTTAAACACACTTATCCAAACACTTTTAAAATTCTTTTTTCCAAATCGTAGGTCGACTGTGCAAGTGGACGTCTAGTGTTTAATGTCGCACCTGCAACCAGACCAATTGACTATGTGTCGCTGCTTTGAACGACTTCAAACGGTTTAAACTTCAAAGCCCCTTGCATCTTACTCTAAAGGACCATATACAACAAAATAAATAACACCTTTGAAGCATCAAAAGTTTACCATATGTAGCGAATGTCGAAAATCGTGGGAAACTTATCCAACGATATATACTCTGGTGCATAAAAATAAATAATTAATAGGCTGATACTTATAACCAAAAACCTGATTTAATTTCCCTGGTTGAAATTAAATATAAAGTAAAATTTAATTAGAGGATGAATACCAATTTAAAACTTTCTTTGTGTGTTATATTTAAATAATTCTAACATGATAGTGCATTTCACACTACAAAGTTGGATAAAAATTAACTCGAATAGTTCAGTACCCTCTATCGGTCTAATGTCCTTACGAGGATGAAGGGACCATACTTTTGTCCGTAGGGAATGTAATGTAATGCCACCGTTGATTATTCGGGTTAGATGAAAAAGAGTTTTTTTTTCTAATTTTTAACCAAACCACCAAAACTTAAACAATTTCAATGGTAGTGAAAATGTCTTCATTGGCCTTTATACTGTAAAGTGTATTTTTATTTTAAAGTGTAACTGTATAATATTTTAAATAAAAAATTCAGTCAATCTGAGAAATTCTTTCCGTTCTGTTTCCGCCTTTTAGAAAACTCAGATAATATGTTGAAATTCTCATTGTCGTGACATGCTGCAGAATTTTAAACTTGAGGTCATTTTGATCATTACAAAGCTGCAATTAAAGGTTATTTTGACACAAAAACAAATGTCCAATCAAACTTATGTGACTATACAGTCAAACCTGCCTATGCTGTCACCTCTATTAAGCAGTCACTTGTATTAAGAGGTCACTTTTTTATTGTCCTGTCATAGAAAATTTCACATGAAAGGAACCTCTTTTAAGGGGTCACAACCTGTCTTATAAAGTCACTTTTTCTTTGACCCAAAGGTGACCTCTTAATACAGGTTTTATTGTATATGTGTATCTTCATATGATAAAAAGCAAACATGTAAAGAGCTTGAGGTATTCCCATTCAAAAATATAGGAGGATTCCCATTCAAAATGAAGCAGGAGGCATTGTGAATACAAAGATTTGTGATGGACAGATTTGTAAGAGGTATATTCATATATTTTTTTTTAATTAATGAGATGATCATAAACATTGAACATTTTTATAAATTATTATTACATTTTATACATGGCTTTGCACTTAATAAAGGTAACATACATGTATGTAAACATTGTCCTTCCACATTATTTAAAAAAAAACTTTCTATAGTTTTATTAAACATATGAAAATCTTATCAAGAAAATATGTCCTTGTCCATATCTGAAACCAGAGGTTGATATTAGCATGTACTACTCTACTGGTATTAAAGAAGGTATTTTCTTCAAAGTAACTAACACAGTTTCTCATAATACACAAAAGTAGCTTCATGTTTAATTTTGGACCTCCAAGGCTTGCACAACATACATTTGGGGGCATTCAATTGTGAAATTCGAACTTCATATCAATTTCAATGTCAAATGGCAATTGTATATCTAATCAGAAGATCTTTGCAGGCTATGGTTAACTTTGTACCCCCTGAATAGACATACAAAATGAACATTATAATTGAATCTTCATATCATAATGATTATATATGACAAATATTGTTGCATTACAACTGAGTGAACAGAAGATTTTTAAACAGATTTTCAAAGGGAGGATGATAATGAAGACAGACCCATAATATACCAGTAATACAACTACACAAAATAAGTAAAAAATCCCATAAAAAGTCATATTTGAAAAAAAAATGCCTGACCAACAGATGGGTTTGTCAAAATACAAGAATGCTGTTTATGAACAGCCTATGCACAACAGGAAAATGCTACAAAGCCAGTGCTCGTCATTTTAGTAATTGACAAATGCATTTTACTTTGACGATTATTTTTTAAGCGCAATTCACCACATAAAATTGTTTGAAAAACATAAAATTTGTCATTAGTCTCTGAATACTTTAGCTTAATAAATGCATAACTGCAAAATGTTATAAAGTATCATTGTGGTTTGAATATATACAGAAGTTAAAAATTAAAATAACAAATCTCAATAAAAACAATGGATAGGATTAAATTATATAAGAAATAATATGGTTCTACAGATAAGATGCTTTGGACACAGTCACTTGTAATACAGGATGTTACATGTACCACTCACAGATTAAAACAACAGAAGATAAATAACTATGATAACAAGGCCACATTAACTTTATTCCTTGTTTTTTTTCACCACTTATATATATTAAAACAACAGAAGATATATAACTATGATAACAAGGCCACATTAACTTTATACCTTGTTTTGTTTACCACTTATATTAAAACAACAGAAGATATATAACTATGATAACAAGGCCACATTAACTTTATTCCTTGTTTTGTTTACCACTTATATATATTAAAACAACAGAAGATATATAACTATGATAACAAGGCCACATTAACTTTATTCCTTGTTTTTTTTTCACCACTTATATATATTAAAACAACAGAAGATATATAACTATGATAACAAGGCCACATTAACTTTATTCCTTGTTTTTTTTACCACTTATATATATCAAAACAACAGAATATATATTCTATGATAACCAAGGCCACAATAACTTTATTACTTGTTTTTGAACTTGTGCTAATCCTTACTTAATCCTTTTTTACATTTGATATCTGTTGTGTACAGTTATTGAATCACTGTTAAATGTTTATTGGACATGTGGTTCCGTATAATATGCACTTTGACAGGGGTTAATCTGCATTTGTACTAATCTATAGCCTATCACAAAAGTTATAACAACTCCTTTCAAGATTTGACAATGTTTCATAAAACAAACACAGTTGCTTTATTATACTGAGCTCAACATTTGCATAAACTAAATGAATATTCGAACAAACACAATAAAAAAAGGAAAATTTCCATCTAATTTCTTGGCGTCAATATACATTTCATATGTAAAAAAAACACTTGACGACTTGTCCAAAAAATGTGCTAGTTCCTGCAGCAAACAGTCATCCAATCGTTGATTTTTTTTAATGTAAAGTATATCCCTTTAGACAAAGCAAGGCCACTTTTGCCTGATTATTTGTGTTCTTTACATTCTTATCTTACAGAATTTTATATGTTTTAAACTTTGAACTGCTTCTGAAACATCTCAATGCTTAAAATGACGTCACCAAAAAGGGAAATCACTCTTTGCCCGTCAAAATTCAAAAGGCATTATTTAATTGAATGTGCAGTTTCCAAGGGGTTCACTCATTATTTAATTGTCGACATATAGTGACTTTATATTGGCTGTTTCCTGATATACAGGGATCTTAGTATTATTAGGCACACATCCCCCACCCCCTTTTATTTAGCCTGATTTGATGAGAGATTGGTGAGACTTTCTTGGTTGTCTACCAGTAGATAAAGTATGAAAAGGTGTTTAAATGGTGATGGTCAATAATTCAATTTTTGAGGTGAAAATTAGTATACTGTCAAATGTAACAAATGAAAAATTTAGAGGGTAAACACATTTAAACATGCCTTCTAAAAGTTATAAATACAACTGACAGTTAAAATTAAAACAAAGAACAACCACTGGGAGACACAAGAAAAGATGACAAGATATTTTCTGTGTAGTGCCAGTATGTAAATCTAATACAAGAAAAGTCCTAGGAAATATGAAGGTCTTGAGTTTTCATAGTCACCTAGTTTCTCACACAAAAAAAAGAAAATTGCCAATAATTTAAAGAAAAGACAATCAAGATGCTGATTTCATTATACCAGTATCGATTTGACTTGGATAATTTATAAGTGAGCGTTAGCTTGCTCTTTATGGTAGAAATGTGATAAAAAAGAAAAAATAAAGAAAAAAAAAGAGTCGACTACATGTACAAGGGACAAAAATGTCTTTGTCAAAGTCGGAAATGGAAGTTAAAAATAGTTTATCTGCCATTTTGGTTATAATTATGTGCACACAAAAAATTAATTGCTTCCACTTATAAAAATAACAAAATTTGTACTTAATTATTTGTAATAAATTATAAAAATTTGTTTTGGAGAATTCTGATTAGTATTTTGACAAATCGATTCTATATTTGAATCAAAATGTTCTCTGGAAGCAAACATGTGATGTATTGTCTTTACTATGACTACTTTGATCTTGCAGCTGCAACATAAAGTCAATGATTTCTTCTGCTGCCTCATGTAATACCTAAATATACAAATGTAGATGAATTTACTGTGTGCATGTAAAACTGGTTAGTTTTGTGTATAAAAATTTCATTGGAAATGCAGCTTGGTAGTATAATTAATACTAAAAAACATGTCACTGATGATAAGGATCTACAGTATGTAGGTACAAATTTCCTGTCATTCCACTCTTCGTGTTCAGCCTACTTTTAAATATATTTATAGAAATTGCCGCTACGGTGAACTCTGACAAATTACTTTCTTATTTACGTGTACACGGTAAAGATATTTAATATACAGTCTTGGAACCGGTGTTCGCGCGTCCGGTGAGTTCGTGCATACGTATTGTACATGTCAAAATTGCAAAATCTTTGGAAAAGTTAAGATGGAGACTACTGGTATGTGAGGATGAACTCTAATTATATTAAAATATATCATATGTTTTCAAATTTGAGCTTATTTTGAAGGAATAGGAATGAACTTCAATTTCGGAAACTTTCAAAATAAAATCTTTCCTTTATTCATTTTAAGAACCATCCAAAGTATGCATGCGCGACATCACCGGACGTTGCAACATTTGTCAAAAATCGAGTGTTGGTTTGTTTACACTTCGTTTTCATTGAAATGTTAAAAATTGTAACAAAATCCGGATAAAGACCATAAAGATAATACTTCAATGTATTTGAGGAGGATATAAATTAATTCAATAAAACTTTGGTAAGCTGTGAAATTAACCACTGAACCCTTAGGTGCGCGAACACACCGGACGGCTCTGTACATTTCACAGATTTTAAATTATTCTTGTTGTAGACCAATCTTGAAGTCATTATCAAAATTGAAACAATTTATTTTAAAAACAGATTAGGCTACAGTTTTTTATGATTCAGGTTTATTAAAAAATGCCAATGGCATCGATAAGTCTTGTTATATTATGAAAAATATAATGTATTAAAAAATCAACCTGTATACTATAATATTGGTGATTTCATAATTTTCCATTGGCATATGTTGATATACAAGTTTATTCTCATCAAGACATGACTTTTAAAAAAACATACATTGTTTCAACACAAATTGTCACAATTATTGTGTTCAATCACAGGCACTAAACGTCTAGTGCCTGTGGTTCAATTTGAAAAATTAATATAAAAACACAAATGAAATGGGGTGAAATATAACTGTTAACTTCCAAGTCTCATTGAAATACAAATATTTCCTGAAATTAATCATCAATAACATTTTAATATACACGTGCTTTAGAACCTTTAGAACGGCCGATTTACCTGCCACTTTCAAATATTTTCATGACGTCTTTTTGCTGTGATGTTGTCAAATATTATCACACCTGTCAACATATCTTCTTTCTATTCTCTCGGACATTATTAGAACTTTCCAAGTGGTTCCGAACTCATTTGAATTTATAAAAAGGAATCAGGACAACTCGCCCCACTGCCAACTCGTCCCCTTTTTCTAGACAACTCGCCCCCTAGTAAACAAAATATTTCCAACTCGCCCCCTTGTGAAGTGTGGTAACGGGATTCTACCAGATTGCTTCATGATGTGTTTTTAACCACAGTACTAGAACGAATCACAATGACGTAGTGCGTAAGGGTGGCACAAGCACCTTAACAAGAAGACAGACGATGAGAAGCCACCCTTCTATCTACTCGTCAGAAGACTGTACGAAGAAGCTCAGCTACTTCCTGTCCAAAGGAACTGTTGTCCGAACGAAAACTATCCAGATACCAAAGAATACAAGTTAGAAGCAACAAGGTCATTCTGTTTAACCATTGGGAACAGTATATCACTGCAGGCAGCATCTCAATAAGGATGCCAGACAAGTTGGCCCGCGGAGGGTGGTACTAAACAAAGACTGGTAAAGGGGTGGTACTAAACAAAGACTGGTAAAGAGGTGTCGATCTGCAAATCGCCGCGATTGGGGAACGAGGAAATTTTATATTTTGTGACGGAATTTAATATTTTGTGATATAATATGATTTTTTTTACATCTAAAAAGCAATAATAAGTCATATTTAATCATTTTCAATCTTTATTTCTTTATATAAATCGATTTTTAAAGACATCTCTTCTCCAGTCTTTACCCCTCTTTACCAGTCTTTGTTTAGTACCAGCGCCCGCGGACAACTCGGACCTAGACAAGTCGACCCGTAATCGAGGACAAGTCGGCCCGTAAGCGAGGACTAGTCGGCCCGTATGTTAAGACAACTCGGACCGTATTACTGATATTTAATTGTAAATAATAAATAGTGAATTTCAGATATTATGAGGCTATATTTTTTCATGAGGTGTATTATAAATGTATAAAATGGTATTATCAGATGTTGATATATAAAGAATAGAAATAGCAACATTTTTCATTTTTGTGTATTTTTTTTTATTGTAAAATCTTCTTTGATATGATCAAGGATTTATATAAATCCTTGATATGATACGCATTTCATTTGCTATATCATTTTTCTATTCAACTTTAAACTATCTATAACGATAACTTATTAATCACTGAAAAGTATACATTTACATATATTAATTAAGTAGGCAAAGAAAAAAAAATACAGTTCGAAATAACTTTTCGAAAATTCAAAGTTATATGAAATAAGAGTGAATTTTTTTTTCTCACTATAAGGCAATCTGGCGCAATATCTCTTTGGATAGCCGCCATTAAAACCCAAATAGACGAAGGATGGTGACCATAATTTCAACAATGTCAGTCGACTGTAAATCTAATTCTAATTCGATCTTTGTTTGCTCCCGATTATGTCGTACGTAACAAAACCGGGAGCAATTAATGAATTAGAGTGGTCGACTATAGTAAGTGTTCTATGCCGTACATGCAGATAACTAGTTCAATAACCAGCTGCTGAGAGTATCTGTTAATGGTGACCAGACCATAGACTACTCTGAACTAACTATACCCTACTCAGTGGCTACAGAACGCAGTAATAACCAGTCATCGTTTGACATCACCAGACAGTCTTTTAGCAGGAGTGTGAGTAATTTAATAATCTTTATTTGAAATTGTAGATATGGAATTGATGTTCATATAAGATTTTAACAAATTGACTATATATTGTAATGGTGAAAAAATCTGTATATTTCACTGCAGTCTATAAATACAAATTAAAATCACTCATAACAACATAATGAGTAAATAAACAATCAAAATATAGACAATTCCGAATGTCTTGGTGTAAAATTAGTAAAAATCTATCCAGAAATTACTTCACAATAATTTTTTGAGAAAAATATGGTTTTGGTTGATTATATGGGGATTTTTTTTTTACATTTCCCAATACTTTTGACAGATGACTGTATCTTTATGATTTCCGTCAATTTTATTTAAAAAAAAGCTAAGACAACAATAATTATTGATGGTCCGAGTAATCTTTTCATACGGTCCGAGTTGTCTTAACATACGGGCCGACTAGTCCTCGTTTACGGGCTGACTTGTCCTCGCTTACGGGCCGACTTGTCTCGGTCCGAGTTGTCCGCGGGCCGAGTTGTCTGGTTACCCTCAATAAGTGTGGCCGTTTAAATGGACCAGTTGTGGAAGCTGAAAGTTAAACTAGCTTATTGCTAAAATGACAGTATGGCCGTGTATAAGCTGTTTATTTCTAAAATGACATTAAGAATTAATTAAATGACATTAGTGATGTTTATTATTTATAGTGCAATTTTCTACTAGTGCTGTAGTTTATTTTGTAATGTTTGTTGTATATTTTCTTGGTTTGTATGTCTGAACTGGTCTGAAAAGTACATATAGTAATAAATATTTAAAAATCTCTTTGTTATTGTTATATGAGCCACTAATAATGTATAATAATACAAATATAGATGTCAAAGTACCAGTGGAAGTATCATCTCAACTTGGAAATCATGGGGAAAAACATGCACATTTATGACTTATGTTGTTCAGTTTGGATTCTTATTTTATGTCTGTGGTGTTGCATCTTATTGGATGATTAATTTATTTACATGACCAACGGTATTTACATACAAAAGAGAAAAGAGAAGAGAACTAAAACTAAACAAACACAAAACAAAACATGTTAACACTGAAAAACTAAAGCCAGTCACAGGGGCGGATCCAGGATTTGTGGTTAGGGGGGGCGTGAATAGGCAATGGTTCTGGGGACCGGTAAAGGTCCCCAGCGGGTCCAGGGCAGAGCCCTGGTAGGGGTCCAGGGGGCGGAGCCCCCCAGAAGCTCTGGGGGTTTAAGGAATTAGACATTTATTTGAACGACAATTTTGAATCAACCACACCATTTTTATCAGACCAAAAAAACTTGACTTTGAGTCTTAATTTTGTCGGACAGTATGTTTTTGATATGACAAAAAAAATCATATTTTTTCCAATTTTAGAGGGGCGCGATCCGGGTGCGCACCTAAGACTATGGCTCTAAGCTAGTGGTGAAAACATTAGTGCTGTTTTTTTCCCCATCTTTTTTGTTATGCTATAAAACAATTGTAATAAATGTTCATATTGTCTATGGATATGCCCCCTCTGGGCCCTTGATTGGTGAATCAATAAACTTATACTTATACTTATAATGGTTGATACCACCCACGTTACTGTAATAGTTAGCCTTCAATGTTTGCACTGTTCCTAGTCCAACAATAAAAGAATCCATACTTTTTTCTCATAATTTTCTATTCTACTTCATGTAACTGTCCAGTGGATGGCATAGGGGATATAAAGGTATTTTTGCCATTAAATTAATTTCAAATACTTCCCTCCTCTCTATATAGGCCGTGCAAGGCCTACTCATATTAAGGGAGATAAATCCTATAAGTTTATGCTACAAGTAGCTAATTTGTATAGCTCCCCCGTATGAAAATTAGCTACCGGTAGCTAATTTTCATGAGGTAGCTAAAAATTTTACGACAGGATCTGTTTGCCCTAATTCATGTTCGCCCTGGATCCGTTCGCCCTAAAAGTTTCAAACAATATATCTAGTAAATGCTTATCATTTCTTAAACAAAAGCTTATTTTTTTAATTAATACTTTTCTATATCGTCACTTCTTTGATTTCAATTACAATATTTATTATTTTCCTTAAGATACTTTTTAATTATCATGGCGATACCTTAATTTATCTCCACTTTCAGAAATGTTTTAGCTAATATAATTATTCTGCAAGGGAAGCCTGGACACGTATTACAAACTTATCAGTGAACACTTGAACTGGGTTTATATCCAGCCCCTAATCCATATCAGTCACTTTTTAAGTGGTAGGTTTGTAATCAGAAATGAATGACTTTCAGCCACTCAGCTACAATAAAAAGAGATACAATGACATACAGAGATTAATCACTGTGATATATATAACACTCCTAATTAGTGAAAGATGGGTATAACTTTTTTCTGTTGGACATGTACAATGTACAGGAACATGAGGAAAGCCAGCACACTTACTTACACAAAAGCCCCTCATAATGAAATTATCCTGCAGTCCATTACATTTTTTATTCTGATGGTGATATGAAAATTAGTGTTAAACCTGTCACTCTTATAAAAAAAAAATGATCAAAATTGTCATAAAAAGTGAAAAATGAGATACTTTAGATTTACTATCATTTTATAATATGAGTTTTGCTCATTATTGAAGAACCTACTTAGACTGAGAAATGTAGAACTGCAATAAAAGTGCAAAAATATTAAGACACTATATCAAACAGACTGAAAGATATGTTCATGTCCTCAAGGAGAGTGATGCTTATATCACACTGATTTATGACAGTATGACCTCTCACTGCACTGTATTTCCTGGTATTAAACTACTTTGTTAATAACATATCTGAGTTCACACAATCAAAGAAGTATTGACTAGTTTTTATAATAGGTACATGTAGTATACATTTTTTTAAAGAAAATAATTTAAATGTCAAACATAGAATCACAAATTTAAAATTTGTCTCACAGAATAAAATTATTTTTCACCTTAAGCTTTCATATTCTTTAGGTATATAAATTGATAATCAATGTCGTATAATATCTACTGTAAGAGTAGAGTGCCAGCAGCTGCTGTT
>MJUT01048059.1:32526-47555 GCA_002080005.1 Gigantidas platifrons | reverse complement strand
GTGCGCCCCCCCTGGATCCACCCCTGCTATGGACCACTCATCATGAGCATAATGTTCATAATGAGCATAATGCTCATAATGAGCTGTTACACTGGGTTCTTAAACGTGCGAAGAGCTAGGGTGGTATTCTCTCAACACGGGACCTCGGTTTTATTTACGTCTCATCCGAAGTACGGGTTTGTTGTGAATGTATGCATCCCGCACAACCGACGGACGCCCCTTCAAGCCGAAGAAGCTCTCGGTACCATTTATATACTCCGAGGTTCCCGCGGGGTTGACCTCTTTTAGAGGACTAGTGCCTCTAGGACGGAGGAACCGGGTGCCTATTCTACCCCGGCACACCCTCTGGGAGAGGGGGTGGGGGGTAAAATGAATGGAATGCTATCGATATGTTATGTACAATTGCTGACAAATGTTTGTAAATTTGTCAGAGAATTTGCAAAACTATTGTAATTTATGTCATATACACATGTATATCTTAATTTAAGTAGTATTTTGTATTCATTATTATTATTTGATGTCTCATGTAATATATCTTGCATATATATGTCTGAAGACTTAATATCAATAAAGTTCAAAGTTCACATGTTTTTTTTAAACAGGTCAGCTGACACCAGTTATGAAAAGGGTTATAACTCCTTAATTCAAACATGGTCCGATTAAAACTCACGCTATATTATGCAAATCTTCATATGGTAATAATCAACCATGCAACATAGGTTTAAACAATTTTTATTCAAGAATTGAAAAACACATACAATGTAGTTAAATATGAGTGAAGTATATGAAATTTCACAAGATTTTATTATGTTGTATTCTCATACATTCTAAGAAGTATGGGACAAATGCAAATATGATGGAGTGGTGGATGTAAAAATGAAATGACTCAAATTAGTTTAAAATGTATATACAGAAAAAAAAACCTTTTGTATCTTGCATATCATTTTCCGAAAGGTTATGGAAAATAAATTATGTTAATTTTTTTCATAGAATTTCTGGAATCACACATACATACAAACGTACCTTAAGTTCCATACACGTGTAATAATGAATAGATACTTAAAAATCCACTTATGCATGGAGCCAAAAAGTATGGGATGATAAATCAAAAAATGAGTTCTGTAGATTCAGATTCTCTATTTCTTCAAAAATTAAGTTACATGGTATAAAGAACAAATGTCACAATTAATAACATACACAATAATGCACATGACAAGTAATGGTTGGGATTAGGGTTCTGGTGTTTAGGCCAAATTTGGAAAATATCTATAATGCATTTATCATATTGGAATATGGTTCTGAGATACCGAAAAAAGGGATAATCAGAATCCGTATATCGAAGAAGAACAAACAACACAATGGCCAAAAGAAAAAGGACAAACAACGATCTACAAAACATACACATAAAACTAAAGATCGAGTAACACGAACGCCACTAAAAACCGGGAGTGAACTCGGGTGCTCCGGAAGGGTAAGCAGTTCTTGTTCCATTGAAGTCTGGGATAATTGTAGAGCTGTCAACTCTGATAGATTGTAAAAAGTGTAAACAGAAGCTGCTCGAATAGTATCGGGGCTAACTTCATATGCTAGCTTGGATTCTATTTATTGTGAAACTAGGCGGGAAAATTTAACTATAAGACGGAAAGATACACACAAAAACAACTTAACTTATTTTTGTTATAAAATCATAAATATGAAGCCCCGGAATAATTATGAGAGTTGATACCTCCGACAGTTGTAGAATCTAGGGAATAGTCACTATATAATAAGACAACAAACTATAAACAGACTATCGGCATCATACCGATCTCATTCCAAGGCGAAGGTCAAGGTAAGAAGCAGACTTTAGTATCAATAGTATTTTACTTCCAACTCGTTTGGATAGATGCGACGTAGCTATAATCACCGAATCGAGAAATGTTAAGTGATAGAACATCGTGATGACATAGAGCGGAAGCTGGAATAAAAAGTCTGGGCTAATTTTCCATCTTTATTCTTGATAAGCCCTTGAGGGAAATCTGCATCGTAAGCATGTAGAAACATATTGGCGAGTAGATGAGCACAATTCGTACCCATTGGAATACTAATCGTTTGTTGAAACACCCGTCCACCAAAGCTGACAAACATGTTGTCGATTAAAAAATCTAAGATTTGAATGATATCGTCCTATTTATAATTAGAATTTGAATGACTTTTGACAAAGTAAGATGATTTGTCTCCCCCAATAACAAGATACTGATACCTTTGTTTTATATGCCGACCGCCTTCATTGCCTATACCAAAATGTGACCACTCCACCTACACTTTATAGATGTAGAAAAAAAGGGACTAGGTGGATATGAGTAAATAATGCGTTACCAGCTGCATCTGTAAAATTCTCTGTAACCGTGTAATTGAACTTGAGAACTCTCCAATTAACTAAATGTCTATCTTCCTGACAAGAGTGTTTTCTAATTGGATTCTAGACATACCTCTAATTAGAACAGTGAACACTAACTCTTCTATTGAATCTGATCACTAAATGAATTATAGAACAGTTATTAATTTCTTTATATCTCCGGTATATTTAATATAAGCCATATTTTATTACGAAAAGAAGTCATATACATAATATATAAACATACAATCAGAGGATTGGATATTCCCATTATATTTGAAAAGATCTCTATTGTATTTTGAGAGCCCTTTAATTTAAAATTATGAGGTTCCAGTCAGTCATCTAGTTCATCTGAACTCTCCCTTTAGACTTTAGTATATTGAATTATTATAATACTACCATGCATGAACAAAATTGTACATGACTATTTAATAATAAAATGCATGGACAAATAAAATTCATCCTGTGTTATTACTTTTTTTTAATCAACTTATATGTGTGATAATGATATACATATCTATATCGAACGCACTATTACAAATACTTCGACCGGATCTGTTCATTATCTTTTATACAGACCGGAAGTTTACAATTTTGAGGACATGGCAGCGCCAATTTCGATTTTAAAACAAGAAATCCAAAACTTATACCCACCACAAACCCTTTAGGAGTAAAAGATGGCAGCAATTTACAGCTGCCAAGCCGTTTTTCTCATTGACACATTTATAGAAAATTTACCCACAAATTATGAACAATTTATTGAAGAATATTGTAAAACAATTTCTTTGTCAACATTGCGAATTTTATCTTATTTGTCACTTGAAAATCGAAACAATGAAGGACAAAAAAGACCCAAAGCAGCGTCCCTAAAATGGGGATATAAGTTTTTTAATTCCAGATGTCATAGCTTAAAAGTCGAAAAATATAGCTTCAAAGAATTGAAACTCAAGCATTTTGAAGAATTTGAAAGAGAGATTCAGAGACGTATGAAAATTCTAGTCAAAAATAGTTTGAAATCTGAGTCTATATATCATTCAAAAACAATTAGCAAGAAAACTGACAACAAAATGTCACCATGTGATTGCTTCAACCGAACACTTTCTGAACTTATTGATGATTATGAATGGGAAACACCTGACCTCTTTTCACCTATTAAATGTAGAAAATTGAAAAAAAGAAATGAATCAAAAAATTTAGTAAAAGATTCATCAGGAAACTTTGTATTTTTGTTTTCAATTTGTCCCAAATCAACTACCAGTTTGCGTCAATTTGTAAAGAAGAAAGTGTTGGATTCAAGTGTTTTTCTTGATTCATTAATGCCTGCATCACTATTCTCAAAATTTTGTGAAGAACTTAAACTAAAGCTTTTCTGGATTGATACAGACAAAAGTGTTAACGTAAGGCCATGTTTAGAATCTTGAATTATATATTATAATGGTTTGACATTAATTAAATTATGTAAGTATGTACCATAGTTTACTTTACTTTCTTTTGTAAAAGTGTGAGGTATCTGGTATCTGCACATACATCACAGAACTATTTCCAGTCTCCAGATTGGTCCACCAATCAGAAGCTTGGAAATATTTCTATGGTGTATAGAGATACCGTCACACTTTTTAAAGAGAAGCCAAATTTTCTTTTTTCACTCCAGGAAAGAAAAGGGTTGGCAAGTCGTTTGACAAAATAAATCGTAATGCAAACATATACTTTAATAAGAAAAAAAATCATGAACTGTGTATTCCATTCAATAAACATGGAGGATGCATTATGAAATCACTGACTTGCATGAAACTATGAAATGCACATAAATCAATATAACGCACAACACCACTAAATCACGGACTGTAATAAATTAAAAACCAAATTTGAAAATATCCAAATATTAATTTCCTGTATTGAAATTGAAAACACATCCCTTGAATGTGCAGTTGCCATCACCACTGTTCTACTAGTTTTCATACTAAAATCACAATTTGAATTTTCTTTACACATATTGAATGTTGAAGCTCCAGGCTCAAGAATGCTATAATCCCAGTGAGCATCTGTGTTAAAAAAGTCTATGTCGTTAACCTCCATTTTTGCAGCCATTTCCGTTGGCTGCAATCTGCAAACTAAAATATCTCAGCGGGGATTTTTAGTCACGTGGTTATGTTTGTGACGTTGAATGAACTATGGCTCATGTGATTTACCAAATGAAAAATGATTGGTTATGTGTAGATACACTATAGAAGGGGCTAAATGGTACTCGAAAGCAAAGGATGAATCCAAATGACTAAGTCAACCCTATACCATTTCAACTCCATACAATGTATATATATCTGGGTCCTATGATACAATGGCAGTTAAATAAAAAATATGGCGAAAATTGAATGAAATAGCATGTGACTACATGTAACCATAGAACTCATGATACTATGTGATCATACTATATATGCATTTGTATAGGAAGCTTATCAATTTTATCTAAAATCTCAGTTGTCTGGAAATTCATTTGGACCTTTATAACTCGCCCAGATAACGTCATCTACCAATTTTGTGTTTTGATGCCGATCTGAAATTCTTGAGAGTATGATAGTTTTTTTTTATACGAACAGACTACACAATAGTTTTGTGTTAACTATTGTGTTTTGGGTCTGTCGTTTGTGTCTTCATCCACCAAAAGGCTAAATTTGTTCTCCCTACTCACCACTCCATAATTGTAATGTAGATTAGATGTAATACATTTTCTAAGAATAAAAACATAGCTGATTATTACTGATATTTCTTATAAATTTAAAAGCATTAAGCATGTTAAGTCATAGATATCCTAAGAAATTAATAGTCTTGGTGAACAGAAATAATATTATTATAATTGTCACTGAAACCTTGTCTGATACATATATATACACACACACACACACACACACACACACATGTGTGTTGCATGTTTTAGGTTTGGATTGGGATATTTGGTTATGGATGTTTAACACCACTTTAAACAACATTATGTACATTTTACCTATTTCCTGACGGTCAGCCTTTGATTGGTGGAGGAGACCAGCTTAACTGGAGAAGTCCACACACCTGTCACAAGTCACTGACAAACTTTATCATGCATATTGAGTATGCCTCACCATTGGCACGAATTGAACTCGTAACATAAGTGGTGATCATGGTGATAGGCACTGATTTCATAGGTAGATGTAAATCTAACTACATGTTTAGCTACCATTATATGATCATGGCGACTGAGTTTTTCATCAGTAAACTTTTCATTTCAGAAACCGCATAGTACACATGTATTAATTTGAAATATGGCATACTGGTACATGTCCATTAGATCGTCATACAATGTTACATGTAGTTAACTAATATTTCTGCTGAAGGTGAAACATAAATTCACCATGCCAGATAATTTGTTTACTTCTGTAACCAAAAATTTGATTGAAGTAATCCCATTGTTTGTTTTGCACATTTTCAACCAATTTATTTTCAATGATGTTGCTATTTAATTTGTGTACAGAACTCCCAAAATGAACTAGCATGTGACTAGTTACTTAAATTATGAATTGATTCAATTTTACCAGTAGTCAGTTTATTGAAAATTCATGAACATTTGGATTGAAATTTTTTGCCAGTTATTGAATTAAATATCCTTTGAATTTCAGATTCTCCCTGATTTTGAAAGTCTTCAACTTGTTCAAGATGCTTTAGAAAAAACAAAAGGGAATGTGATACCAATCGATTCTATACTACAATATGGGAAAGAAAAACTAACATATTTAACTCTGCAAACAGTCAATGATTCCAAAATTGAAGGTGTTTCTAAAGCAGAAGAGGATAAAAAAGATGAAGCCACTAAGAATCATTTATCCAGTAGCATTTTACCATTTACCACAATATTTAATTACTATCTTTCAAAATCATGTTCAAAAACAAACACTGGATGTAAAAGTTGCGTAAATCATGAATGTTTATTGGAGTATAAAGGTAAGTTGGAGTGGGCAGCTTGTATTTGAATGTATGGGGTAGTACATTTTCTTTGAGTAGATATAATTTATTTTTTGTTTGTTTTCTAACAGTTTTGCAATTTTTTAAAATGTCGTGTTGAGAACTACTAATGTTGAGTTTGAGTCCCCGATTCCCGCTCAGGCGAGTTATACTCGATACAACATTATCTGATAAAGTTTCACAGTGACTTGCGGCAAGTCGATGGTTTTCTACTGGTACTCTGGTTTCCTCCACCAATAGAACTGGCTGCCATGATATAATTTTATGGTACAACATCTCAAACTTCTAAACACAGATATGATGATGACTAAACCCACAGGAAATTTATCTCCTAGCTTTGTACAGGCACATATTCAACTGAGTAACAGACAATATTAGACATGTCATCCAACGAGGACAAATTATTTAGACTTCCTAAGTTCACACTCGGGCAAGGTGTACTTGATACAACATTATGTGATAAAGTTTATCAGTGACTTGCACCAGGTTTGTGGTTTTCTCTGGGTACTCTGGTTTCCTCCACCAATAAAACTGACCGCCACAATATAACTGAAATATTAAATACCATAACCCTAACCCCTAAGTTCAATTATGATGATTTTTGAGACCCTTTAAGATGTATCAATATGTTCTACTCCACCATCCATTGTCATTCAATTTACAATTTACTTCTGTAGAAATGTTTTCAATGGCTTTTCGTTGTTATTTATAAGATAGGGAATACATTTAATTTTATTTTAATTGTCACAATACACATGTAACAAACAGTATTTACATATTTTTATGGGAGATATATTTTGTTTTTTCAGATATACAGATATGTAAATTGGACATATCAGTAACACATACTTCTACAATAAGGTTTGTATCTAGAATTTCCAAGTAAATTACAAAAAAGGGTGCACTCAACTCGCAGCCGCAAATGATAAAGTTTACCAGTTGCTTGCCAGGGTCGGTGGTTCTCTCTGGCTAAAACTAAAACTAAAACTAAAACTGGTCACCATGATATAGCTGAAATATTGCTGAAAGTGGCGTTAAACAAAATTCAAATTCAAATTAGAATTTCCAATGATCGTTTTAGAAATACATTGTTTCCTACTTTGATTTTGAAATTACACATTTTACCGGAGTTATTTCCCTTTAAGGCTGGCAAAATGGTCCACTTTCATGCAAACTTCAACGAAAATAACATATATTTCTTCCCATAATCTGTTCAAAATTTTAATGTTTTATCAACTTCTGAATTTGTTATTTGCAATTAAATTATCCTCTGATTTTTAATGTGATTCAAATATCTAAAAACTATGAAAAATTATACTAAAATTCATTATCCTTTCCATTGCCCTTACTATGTATAGAAACGTATAATATTAGAATCAAGTCAGGCATGTGCTACAGGTTTTCCGAGTAGTATATTTCAGTGTGGATTTATTCTATATTTCTAGAAATTCATGATACAAACATTTCAAAGCATTCCACGACCTCAAATAAAATTTTCTGTCACCAAACTCTTTTCGTTGTTTGGTTGATATTTTATAAAGCTTGTAAGTAGATGATAAATTTTGCCTCCAGTAAATACTGTTTGATACTGATAGTTTTATTGTTTATGTTAATGCTGGAAATGCTGATATTGGAAAATCTAAATAACAAGATGCTTCAATTTGATTTTGATTTTTAAGCAGCATAACAAATCTGTTTTATTACCATGACAACAGCAAAAAAGTTTGAGTCATTAAGGACACATATTTCCTGAAGACGGGACAGTAATTTTATAGGCTTGATTCTTACAAGATGTTTGTATTTATCAGTGACAAATTTAGTATTAAAGTTAATTTTGTACGTCGTCTCCATTATGCAGAGATGAAAATTTTCCTCTAATCAGCTGATTTCGTCTTTTTTTAACAAAATATTTAGAAATACAATGTTTCAATCTTGGTCCAAACAGCTAGAAATTTGAGGGTATTTGGGGACTATATAGGGGGATTCTTCTTTTTTCATGAGAGAGCATTTTTTTCTCTGATTATGATAAAATTATGAGAAGAAAGTTTAAAGTGATGTTTAACAATTTCACCAACATCAACAAAACGAAAAATTCAGGTACTGGCTTTGGAAGGCATAAAAATATTGCAGGGCTAAATCTGTTAATGGGATCCAAACCATCCCTTGACAACTGGATCCCCAATGGCAATACAGGTATAAATAAGTAAACAATAAAAAAAACCTGCACAAGTTCGCATAATCCCGTAATTATACTATCACAAAAATGAATGACAACAGAAACATGTATATTTCTTTTTCTTCTTGACAGGGAAAAAGCTTGTACCTCTAGTGACAAATCGGTAATTAATAGCACTGTAAATCTACCACATCAAGAAGAAGTCAAGTTATGCTACAAGAATTCTGATCTTGATTTGCTACACAATATATCTGTGTTACAAGTTCATAGTGTGTTAAAACAGTCAACATATTTACAGACTTGTTCTAATGACAAAGAAATATTTGTGTGTGTTGGGACTGATATTGAATCTAATACACAGCATCGATCACAAAGGTTCCAAAAATTGTTGTGCCATTTATTGAAAGAACATTTTTTCCTTGTAAGTAGTTTTCATATACATAATGTATGGAGTTGGGTGAGTGGTTGAGTGAGTGATTGTTGTTTTATGCCAACTCAGCAATTTTCAGCTCTATCATGGTAAGAACAAGTTAATTTTCAATGAGATGTTGATGAGGGGTGCTTTGTACTAGACTAACATGCTTAGTTGGATATTTATAGTGCTAGCTCACTGAAACAACAGTCTTTGGATAGACATATCGCCCCGCTGACTCGCACACATTATCCTGATTCCGAGCCAACCAATCTTGGCTCTTACTCCGTAACGCTGCATGCTAAAATCAAAGAAGCAACAAATATCAATTTTATAGTCTTTCGTTTATAACCAATCTGGGCTTGAACCCACGATCTACCACACTTGAGGCGAGCACACTAACCATTACTCAACCAATGCAGTCCCTCTTATTTTAAAGCAAATGCCATATATTGGAATGTGCTGTATCTTAATTTCAGTATTGGTAGGCATATTAAACCTAAATAACCAGTGATTGAAATACAAAATGTATTTTTTTTTATGTTAACATAATATATTGGGTGGCATAGAAATAAGAACATTAATTTACATTGTATAATTGATATTTATATTTTATTCATAGGTTTTACTGTCCAAGAACTTATCAAAATTTTTGCTGTTAAAACCTTTAACTGCCTCGTCAGCGACCTTGACAGTGATGTCAACAGAGGTCATCTTACAGATTGAAAAGCAACTTTTAGGACAGACAGACAGGACATTTACATCAGAGGATAGCAGCAATGTCACTGAAGCTGAAGTCCAAAACTGGCATGGTTTAATGTCAAGGCTGTGTAGCAATAAACTATCTAAGGTTCAGAAGGTTAATCACACAGGTATTGAAGTTCATTTGAGGTCAAGGTCGAGGATTTTTGGGATATGCGTTGAAGTCAATCTAATTTCAATCCTTAATAAATCTGAAAAGTACAAATATAATTTTAGATTTCTTTGTAACTTTATAATGCTTTAATTTAAACATACTGTCATGCAAAAAAAAAAATCTTATGATATTCAGACTGGCTTTACTGATCAGCGAGTAGTTCTTGCCAAGAAGCAATTCTCGCCAACTTTCCCATTTAGCGCGAATGCTCGTGAATTTTCGTCCGATTTTTTCACCATCATTAAAGGACGCCGTACCAATCCTTCATATAAATTTTTATCAAATTTCATTGTGAAATATCGTTAAAATCGAGTAAAAACCCTACATTCTGTCATAACATCAACAGGGGGTCACGTGTGTCGGTACTCTTGAAATAGAAAAACACATGGTGTGATCATTGGGGAATGTAGTGACAGCATATTTCCAATTTATTTCTACAAATCTTTTAAAAAGTGTAACACTTTGCCTTATTACTCATCCCTACAATCCAAAATACTCACGATTGCAGAATAAAATTAGATTCCATGTGAATGCAAAAGGCTGCCTGCGCATGCACGGTTTACGTCATCAATTACCTTGACCGCTAATTTATAGACGGATCCTTTATTATCACATTTGGAAACAAAAAAAGGACAAAGTATTTAAATTAATTCTAGAAAAACTGGAATTATTACTTTTCATCAAGAAAATGAAAATTATCAGGTAAACCACAGTTGCAAAGGATGTATTTTACGGAATGGGGGAGCGGCGTGGGGATGGCATGACAGCTATTAAAACAGCGATGAATAATTATCAGAGTTTTCTACAAACTAACACAAAAACCGATAAACTTTTTAAGTTTAAAAAATGTTGTTTTTCTTTCCTTATAATGCTTTAGCTTCACCAAAAACCATATTGCTAAAAGTTGGCGAGAATTGCTTCTGTTGCGGCCATTTTCTGTTAAAAAATGCAACATCGTAATAATGGATCCCGATCTGCGTGCGCTCTCCTTTATGAAAATTCATTTCGTAGATAGATCGTTATGGGTCATGCAAAATAATAATGGGGTGAAACAAATGTTTCTCGCCTGCTTCTTAAAAATATTTGATGAGAAACATAAAAAATGGCAAGAACTACTCGCTGACCAGTACTGTTATTCCATTTTTCATTTTTTTTTTGTTCAAGTTAAAAAATATGAATTTATAATGGCCATTTGAGCTTTTGTCTCTCATCTGTCATCAGTCATTTCAAAATCTTAGTGTAAAAAATGATAAATTTATGATAAATAATGTATCGAAATTTGTAGGAATTTTCATTTACAAAATTGGAAATGCTTGTGTTAACTGATCTTTTATATGATGAGTATACATATTTCTCAGGCTGGTTTATTGAAAGAGAGTTAAGAAAAACACAATGAAATATAATGCTAACACTAAATTTGATTGATTGATTGATTGGTGTTTAATGCCAACTTTAGCACTAAATTTGATATCTAGCTTTTTATTGCAATATGATTTCAGAAGAAAAGAAGAATTCTACAGTAGGAATATTTAACCCTAGATGTGCTGATAAAAGCCATTTACCAGGATATCAACCTTTCTTCGTTAGTTTGATAGACAAACTAAATGATAGGTATTTGATTGTTTCTGGGGAACCCAGTGGGAGTATTGATAAGTCACCATTTTCATTTTGTTTTGAAGAGAAAATAGTGGTCTGGGTTAGGGTAAGGGCTATGTACCATAACTGTCAGTTTTATTGGTGGAGGAAACCGACTGATAAACTTTATCACATAATGTTGTATCGAGTATGTGAACATTTTCTTGGTATTTTCTAACATGATTAGACTTTTATTTACCTCTGTAATTTAATTGACACTTTATAAATGAACATAACAATGAAAAAAATGTGGGAAAATATGTTTTTAAAGTATTTTATATTTTGTATTAATTCCCCCACCTCTCCTTTTTAATAGGGTGAGTTTTAATAATTAAGATATCTTTAATGTCACCATCAATTTAAAAAAAAATGTGAAAAAAAATGTGTATGACTACATTTGTATTTCATTATGGGGTGGGGGCTTTTTGTCAGGGAGCTTTTGTCCTGTTCCCACATTTTACCAATTTCAATTTGTATTTAATTTTTTACTATGAAAAGGGTAATAAAATGTATTTACATTTGATTGATTTTTCATCTATTTCCACATTGACCACAATTAATTAATGATACAATAGTTTAACCACACATTTTTAGAGTGGTATTTGGATTCACACAGAAAAATGCAGGCTAAATTTAATTCAATTGGTGATCTGAAAAACAGATTATATAATGTATGGTTTATTCTTTACTATTGTAATTCAACTGAAATAATACAATTTTTATTTTAGAATTTCCCAGTTAGAATTTCTGTCTGATAGCGAGGTTAAGACGTTGAAACAATTACAGAAGATGTACCATGTTGAAAGTAGACCTCCGAAGTTGATAGACCACACACCACAAACCAAAGGACCAGAGTTACTGACAGATGGTGGTGGGTTGATTGTATATATATAGAAAATATTTTACATTCATTTATGTTCAACCGCATCGGTGGTGTAATGGTTAGCATGGTCACCTCGAGTGCGGTAGATTGTGGGTTCAAGTCCTGCACCGGTTAAACCAAAGACTAAAAAATTGGTATTTGTTGCTTCTCCGCTAAGCATGCAGCATTAAGGAGCAAAGACTGGTTGGCTCGGAATAGGGATAATGTGTCTGAGTGGGGCGACATGTCTACCTGCGGACTGTTGTTTCAGTGAGCTTACACTATGAAAATGCAACTAAACTTGTTGGTCTAGTACAAAGCAGACCTCATCATCTTCTCATTGAAAATTAACTTGTTCTCGCCATGGTATAGCTGAAAAATTACTGAGTTGGCATTAAGCAACAATCACTCATTCACTCACTCTTAATGCTCATTCTTTCTAAATTTACATTGTGACTTGTAATACTAAACTTGATTCTATTTCACAGAGTTGGAAACTGTTGCTTAATGTGGGGAATAAAAATCTTATCTTTTCTGAACCAATCTTTACTGAGAGAAGAGGAACTATAATATTTTGTCAATATTAAAACTCTGTGAAAGCTGTAAAAAAGTAAATGTACAAAATGAAGGCAAATATGAATATTCATTGGGAATATTGGACTCTTTTTATTTTCCCCATCATATTGATCCATTTTTAGCTCAAAGGGTCATGTGAGCTTTTGTCATCACTTTGTGTCCGTCGTCGTCGTCGTCCGTGTCTGTAAACTTTTCATACTTTCTTCTTCTTCTTTGAAACCACTGAACTGATTTGGANTGACCGTTTTATAAAAAAGCCAATAATACTAACATGCTCTATTATTTTAGGATTGAATAAATAAGAAACTTTATTGTTTTCTGGTAACAAGGAAAGATCCTTTATTTTCGAAAGCAAATTTTCTCTAAGTTGTTAGTTTAATTTACAATATATAAGAAAATGGGTTTCATCGTCTACCTCTTTGCAAATTTTACATAACCTTTCCTCTCTCGGAATACTAAACTTGATTCTCTTTGACAGAGTTGGAAACTGTTTCTTAATGTGGGGAATAAAAATCTTATCTTTTCTGAACCAATCTTTACTGAGAGAAGAGGAACTATAAAATTTTGTCAATATTAAAACTCTGTGAAAGCTGTAAAAAAGTAAAAGTACAAAATGAAGGCAAATATGAATATTCATTGGGAATATTGGACTCTATATTTTCCCCATCATATTGATCCATTTTTGTTATTCCAATCATGTATCAAATAATATTTTCTCATGTAAGATATCCTTTCAAAACATTGGACCATACATTTTGTATTTTCGATACTCCTTCTTGTATCAAATATTGGTTCATTCTACATCATGTGTCAAATGATATTTGACCATTTTAGGTATCCCTTATAGGGGATCCACTCCCTGCAATTAGATTTGAGAAACAATAATAGTTATGGCCCCATTTTATACTCAACTATCTATGTTGTACTTAAGGTCAAGTTGTTTGATTTACAGATATCAACAATACTGCCCCTGGGGACATAACAGATGACATTAGGAAGGATTCTGTACAATCTCGTGGACAGATGATCTTGACTCGTAGTAAGCAGGCCATCAAAGAAAAGGTAGATGAACCTAGCAAAGTTGTAGAAGAAGTACCAGTTAAAAGTAAACCAGTTGCTGCCACACCTGCAAATTTTGGTAATCAAATACTTTTTTGTTTTTATGACCATTTTGCTCATACAAAGTAAAAATGATAAATAAAAACAGTATTTAAAAGTTAAGATTATGATGTTTAACACCACTTTCAACAATATTTTAGTTATATATCGTGGCGGTCAGTTTTATTGGTGGAGGAAACCGGAGTACCCTGAGAAAATCACTCGACCTGCCGAAAGTCACTGACAACTTTATCACATAATGTTGTATCGAGTATACAACGCCTTAGAGGGATTCAAACTCACAACTTTAGTGGTGATAGACACTGATTGCATAGGTAGTTATAATTCCAACCACTATGTGACCACTACCACGACGGCCAGAATGTAACCTATCACACTACAACAGAATGAAAAATTAATACTCATGAAAAAAGATAAAAGAAAGAATCAGAGACGAAGAAGTCCTATGACCCTCTTTGGTATTTTTCACTGTTTCGTCTGATTGTAGTTATTTTTCTCCCTTCTATGCCTGATCGGGTCAAACCAAAGACTTAAAAATTGGTATGTGTTGCTTCTCTACTAAGCACACAGCATTTAGAACAAAGATTGTTTGATTCAAAGTCAGGATATATAATGTGTCAGAATGGAGCAACATGTCTATCTGTGGATCAATGTTTCAGTGAGCTAACACTATACTATAAAGTTCCAGCTCAGCATGTTGGTCTGGTCCAAAACAGATATGATGTTCACATCAAAAAGTAACTTTATGCCACCATGATATAAATTAAAAATGGTTCACTTCGCATCTAACAACAATTGCTCACTCATTTGTTACATGTCACACACTTGACACTAACTCTACTTTGCTTCTAACAACAATCGCTCACTCATTTGCTACATGTCACACACTTGACACTAACTCTACTTTGCTTCTAACAACAATCGCTCACTCATTTGCTACATGTCACACACTTGACACTAACTCTA
>MJUT01048041.1:160540-171915 GCA_002080005.1 Gigantidas platifrons | reverse complement strand
ACAGTCTTGAATTCCCCAAAGGTCAGTGAGGATAATAATTGATTATCTTGACCGCTTCTTTTGTTTGTCTTTGTTTGTTTTGATGGTGTTTAACGCCATTTTCAACAATATTTAAGTTATATTGTGGCGGTCAGTTATATTGGTGGAAGAAACCCGAGGATCCGCAGAAAAACCCCGGCCTGTCTTTCTTAAGAATCGAAAATATTGCGTTGATGAGGCTGGCTGTAAATAAATTACCTTTTCATTTAAATAGGAAGAGAAAACGGTGATGCTTCAGATACATGGATTAGTGTGGTAGCTACGGCCTGTAATGACTTTCCCTAGATTGGGTTGGTTCTGACAAGGTTTTCATTTCCTGTAACTTGTTGTGCTGACTATAGGGCGATAAACTAAAATGTCATTGTTGAAATAAATTTTGTAAAAATGTCATATCGGTTAAAAATAAATTCTTCTCAACTGATGAGTGGGCTATGTCATTCTTGAATCCTCCATAGGTCACCGAGGATAATAATGGATAATCTTGACCGCTGCGTAAATAATGAAACATAAACAAAGTCAATTTATACTGTACCCTGTAGACATACCTTCAATTAGATTTATACCTAGGCATGTGTATGTGGTTGTTGTTTAATGTCAAGTCAACAATGTCTCACTTATATAATGGCGAGAACAAGTTATAGTTCAATGAAATGATGATTATCATGATATCCGCTTTGTGTTTAACAAAGACGTTTGTTTGGACTGTTATTGTACTGGTTCACTGAAACACCAGTCCATAGATAGACATGCAGCTCCATTCGGCGCATTCTGAGTTAATCAGTCTTATGCTGCGTGTTTAGCGATAAGATGGTAAATACCAAGGCTATAGTATTTTGGGCTTGATACGACTGGGCCTCGAACACACGATCTACGGCATTTGAGGTTACCAGGACAACCATTATACTACCAGGACGGTTGTATTCTGAAGATGATGTCATATGTTGAAATCCTACAAATTCGATGTAGATATAATCTTGTCAAAGTCTACCGTGGAAAAAAAAACGGTAATAAGTAATAAGTGCATTTTAGATGTCAGAAATTAATTCATCTGGAGTATGTCGAACAGCTCCACATCAACATTTGAACAATAAGTATTAGAAATCACCAATCTAATTAAAATAAGACGTTGGTTACATCTTTTTTTTTTATTATTATTTATTCCTGTTTTGTTTTTGTATTTGTTTGTTTGTTTGTTTGTTTGTTTGTTTGTTTATTTGTTGGGTTTTTTTCGTGTTTGTTTGTTTTTGTTTGTTTGTTTGTTTGTTTATTTGTTTTTGTTTTGGTTTTGTTTTGGTTTTGTAGCAAAAATCTCTTATGAAGTTTATGGAATATGAGCCTACTTGATGAAGGTTATTCCAGAATGGCTCTTGAGTACTAGATTAGATATATAATAGTCCTACAGTTTGTATATAAACAAAATAAGAAAAACCAAACATTTACACCACTTTCTATTAGTTGTTAATTGACTTAATATCCATTCTGTTTAGATCCATAAGTATAGATACGTTATTGTCATATTTCAGGAGCTGTGATGGTCGTGATCGTATGATAGTTGGATTTATAACTACCTATGTAATCAGTGCCTATCACCACTGATGTTGTGCGTTCGAATCCCGATCAGGGCATGGTGTACACCATTATGTAATAAAGTTTGTCAGTGACTTACGACATGTCGGTGTTTTTCTCCTGGTATTCCGGTTTCCTCCGCCAATAAAACTGACCGCCACGATATAGCTGTAATATTGTTGAAAGTGGCGTTAAACACCATAAAACCAACCAATAAAACCCAACTATTTTCCTATTTCAGTGGATTCTAATGTGATGTCATCGTATATTAACCTATAAAACAATAATTGATGATCAGAATTATAAAATCAAATTAAATTCGATTCACTAAAGTATTTAACAATCACAACTGTGAAATTATTGGAAAAATTCAGAAATTTTAATTAGCAATCTCGATAATCTTCGTATAAATACATTTATGTGACTTTTACACGTGGTCGGCTTGATCCAATTATCTGATAGCGTCAGTTCTCAGTCATTTAACCATTCTGTTGACAATAAAAATCATTTTCCTACCGTCTGCAGCAAATACTGCATGAATTATATTGAAAATATTTCCTATTGACAAACTACTGACTTTGATGTTCATTAACATACGTTTTCATTTTCATTAAGCCGATAGACATCTTGACAGCGGAGAATGTGTCCATTAGTTCCTAAAATATTAAAGGAAATTACTTTTTTCTCTGTAATCCCCGTTTACATCTTTTCTCTAGAAAAGAAATCTATCATGATGGTTCATGAATACATTTTCATCTTTCAAGGAAAATTAGAAATCCTACGAAAACAAAAATCGCCACGTGCGGGATATTATGCGTCCGGGTTGTACAAGATTTTCTAATATTTTCCAAACCACTTAAACATCGTAAATAATAATAGCAGGATATCTATACTATATACATTTCCTGTAGTATCTATTGCTGACGCGTATTCTGTTGGGGATTGTCAAAGGTTACGTACATACAAATCATCAGAAAAATACATACAAAAGTCTTCTTTTCATTCATACTATACACTGAACATACAATTTAATTTCAGATGACACACACAAAAAAAAAACAACTAATATTTTATGGTTATCACATAATTAGAACGAAAATGGTAAAGCAGCACTTTAATTATTGAAAACAAACATATAATATTACAAAGTTCTTCCCTAAAAACACGTAAAATGCTGCTGTTGTCAGAAGAAGAGTCTGAAGATACCAAAGGGGTAATCAGAATCTGTAAATCTAAGATACCAAAGGGGTAATCAGAATCTGTAAATCTAAGATACCAAAGGGGTAATCAGAATCTGTAAATCAAGGAACAGACAACACAATGACCAAACGAAGAAAAAACAAAGGCACAAACAACGATCTACAAAACACTACACAGAAAACTAAAGATCGAGTAACAGGAATCCCATTCAAAAGCTGCCCATGTCTGAAAATAAGTAAAAAATATATTGGTAAATGAGTGAAAAATTGCACCATGTCTGAAAACAATGGTAATGTTTTACAATATATGCAAACAAGTGAGACTGCAAACACTTTTATCTTAATATTTGAAGACACATCTCTAAAGGAATATAGCAATGGTAGGCCAAGTTCTAAAGGAATATAGCAATGGTAGGCCAAGTTCTAAAGGAATATAGCAATGGTAGGCCAAGTTCATCACAGAAGTGCAAATGACTGTTCACTATAAAGACCCCGTCCATCTTTATTGATACTGCAATACAACACGACTTTCGAAAAAAAATTCAATTATATCTTTGTTGTCAACTTTTTATTGGTGGATGACATTTAAATACCCAGAGAAAACCAATGATCTGTGACAAGTCACTTACACGGTTGTATCTAGTCACCACCCCACGTGTGGATATCAAACTCATCTTCATTGGTGGAGGACATTTGTGTACCCAGAGAAAATCAATGACGCGTGGCAAGGCAGTTTTATCTAGTCAGCACAACACGCGTGGATATCAAACTCTCAACTTTATTGGTGGTAATAGACACTGATCGTCACAGATAGATGTAAATCTAGCTCACCATACGACAGTGGCCACAACGACCAAATAGCTAATGAGGTCCTGCTGCGAATTGTAAGAAAACACGAGGAAATTAATTACATCTTGTTCTTATTCCATTTTAGATACATCCCACACAGTGTATCTAAAATGGAATATTTATTCGGAAACACCCGTTTCTGAATAAATAAATATTATAAATATGGTAAGTATGTTACCGAATGAAATGCAAAATTCCTCTTTAGCATGGTTCACCAATGTTGAAGTTAAAAAGATAAATAAGTAAGTAAAAGCTAAAAGAAACACCCGGCAGCTTAAAAAAGGCCAACATAAAAAATGTATGAATTCACTAATGAATATTCAGATATACTCTTTCTACGTTTAGTTTCTTAGCGCGAGAGCTCGAGAGTGATTGTTGCTATACGCAAAAATGAGCAACTTTTCAGCTATATCATAGCGGAATCAAGTCACATGCGATATGACCGATTTAGTGTATCAGACCAATACTCTTATTATCCCCTCGCCAACGAAGTTGCGAAGGGATATAGTAACACTACCGTTCCGTCCTTCCGTAACATTTTTGGGAACACTCTAGAATCAACATCCTTCAATGGATTTTGACCAAACTTGGTACATAATTAGTCCTTAAGAGAATCTGGAAACCTATTGATTTTCAAGATCATAGGTTAAAGGTCAAGGTCACCGGGTAAAATATTTAGGCGAGGGGATACGCCACGCTTTGCGTTGCCTTTGGTTAGAATATTATCGTACTAACTCACGGAAACAACATCTGTATCTGTATGGTACCGGAAATGAACTCAGGTAATGAGTATAACTTATCCGGGGAAATAGTAACGCCCCGTGTAGGATATATCACTCCACTCGGACACATTTTCCTTATTCCAAGCCAACCTCAGTCTTTGCTTCTACTTCTTAATGTTACATGAGTATCAGAATGGAACCAACAAATACCGATTCTATTATATAGTCTTTGGTTTGACCCATCGGTCTGTCCTATATTACCACAGAAGGTCGAATTAAGCAGAGCACACATCGATATGCGCATGAATCGAACTAACCAGTTTTAATAGTGGCGATAGACGCCGCATGCATAGGTACATTGACATTCACCCGCGGCTACTGTTCATGCAGTTTATGTTTCTATTAGCATTCAGGCATTGACCATACCCTACTATTGTACTAGTAATATCCATTGATCCAATCCTAATGTTGTAGTGCAATCAGTGCCTATCACCACTAACGTCGTGAGTTCGAATCCCTTTCATGGCGAGGTGTACTCGATACAACATCATGTGATAAAGGTTTGTCAGTGACTTGCTACAGGTCGGTGGTTTTCATCTGGTTCTCCAGTCTCCTCCATCAATAAAACTGAAATATTGCTGCTAATGGCATTAAGCACCAAAATCCAAAATCCTGCCCCGACTGTTGTACTGTCCATGTTTCTATTGTACTATTTGTGACAATATGTATTCTATTGTATTTGAGTTTCAGTGTAGGTTCATTATTTGGTCTAGTTGGTATTAGAAGTGTTGGATCTCTTAACCATATTATCACCTCTCATTGTGAGATCAATAGGTAGATTTTAAGATTTTCTGTTGTCTTTGTGCTTAGGAGGTTCACAGTGAACACATGGTTGTTTTAAGTAGCACTATCCATCATCGTGGTCCACATTCCTTAGAAAGACGAAAACTGTTCCTGCATTTGGCTTACAGAGTGTGTAACAGTAGATAATATTTTATCTCAGAGAAATGCAATGTATGCTAACACTTTACCAACTCAACTAAAGGTCTTCTCTAACTCAGTTAGCAGGGTGGTTATGAATCTATTAGAGTTCTACCAGCTTTAGATAGTGGAGCGTACTATTACAGTAGAAGGCATTAACACTACCGGTATTTCCAGTAATATCGTGCTGGTAAATAATTCCCCTTTGTTATGTTGCCAACCACATATTAAACAAGTCACTCCTCAAATTTCTGGAGATCTCTGATACTACTTCAGTGTTGTGTGGGTTTAGCCATTGAATTTTTTGGTCACTTTCCTCAATTTTTCAGGGATATCATGACTTCCATCCTACATGGGAGGAAAGTCATGACAGCTAAAACGAACCATAATTACAAAATTGTTTGATCAATAAACAAGATGGAGAATGTTAGGGGTAAATTATGCCTATATAGTGTCATATTTTTGACAGGTTTTAACTGACTGGTTAAAATAATGGTAAAGGGTCTTGAAACCTTTACACTTGAGGTGGGTATTTGCTCATGAACTCAAATCTGCTGTGTTAGACTTGGGGTCAGACGAAATGACTTTAACCACTTGGGTACCAAGATTTCTTCTTAAGGATTGAGATCCCATTAATTGTTTAACCACACATTCTTTTCACTTGTAACTAACAAGGACCTAAATTTCCCTCATGCATTGTTGTGTGTTAGTGGAGCAGAAACTGCTAATCCTTAGAGAGCACCTGAGTTTCTCTTTGGCTTTTTGTGGGATTCTGGTTGCTCAATGTTTAGTTTTCTATGTAATGTTTTGTAGATCATTGTTTGTCTTATTTCTTTAGTCCATTGTATTGTCTGTCCTTTGATTAATGGCCTCTGACTACTTCTTTGATTTCCTTAAACTTTTCTTTTGAGAGTCATAGTATAGTTTTGTGGGGTTCGTGTTAACTGGATCTTTAGCTTTATGTGTATGTTTTGTAGATCGTTGTTTGTCCTTTTGTACTTTTTCTTTTGGCCATTGTGTTGTCTGTTCTTCTTCGAAATATGGATTCTGATTACCTGTTTGGTATCTTCAAACTCTTCTTATTGTGATCAGTTCAAAATTCATGCTTGGTTTGTGGTCATAAAAAATATTTTCAAGTCAATATATCTATTTTTTTTTATTCAACAAAGAGGACTAGAGGAAATCACCTGTATTATATACAACCAAACAAAGAATAATATATACTTATATACAGACTAGGCTTGTAGTGTGACTCAAAAAACAAAATAAAAATGTCTTCTAAAAATATCCCATAAACAGTAATAAAAGTTTTATTTCTAACTTCCTTTTATCTGGCATGTGTCTCTGCCATCCTTCTTAACATCTGTTTAAAATGTATCCCTTCCAAACAGTTGTAGACATTCAACTCTGTGGATAGCAGACACAAATGTCAGGACTGAGTGGATAACAGACACAATGCCTGGACTTTGTGGAAAGCAGACACAATGTCTGCACTTCCTTTTCCCATTTTATGAATATGATAATTAAAGTTTTTTAAAAATTGTAATTTCATGAAAAATACAGTTAACATACATGGCAGTTTTTTTTTTATATTAACTTTACTCAATCCCTGTAAATATTTGTCTGTTTTGCCTGTAATGAAAACCCAGCATATCTTACACAGTATCAGTTAAGTACATTCTAGTTCCTCTAGAATTTACCTTAAAAAAAAAAAGAAATGTCAAAATCAGAAATCATATGTGAAACAACTCTCTTGAAACTGCAACGAAACCAGTCTTAACCAAACCTTGAATAAACAAGAATCTTGTTTAATCAGAACTTGAAGCATACCAATAGAAAATCTTTGCTACAGTAATTTAACCTGTATAAACCGAACACCTGTCTATTGCAGACACAAAAGTTGGTATAGACAGGTTTCACTGTATTTTGGTTATTTCTTGTAAGTCTTGTGAATAAAAATATATAATAAGCTTAACAAAAAGTACTCATAAAAATAAATTTAATATCACCTGTCTAGGGTGGCTTAGTAAATGTTATATAAAATCATAATTGGAAAAAAATTGACTGATGTCTGAGATAAGTAATCATAGTTACTAAACCCATTTAATTGTTCTGTTGTAATTAATTTCATCAACTCAGTTGCATGATTTCATATCATATTATGCAGAAATAAGGGTATAATAGTAGATAATGTAAATCAGATTGCCAAAGAGGCCAAAATCCTTTGAAATTCTATTATATACTAGTCTGACATTTTATCATGGTCAAAAATTACATTTTCTTAATTTGTATTTTTTTCTATGAGTACGAAAGATATTTTTAAAGATTGTTTTTTTTATGAGTAGAAAGATATTTTTTAACTGGTAATTTGAAATATAACTAATATATAATTGAAATACATAAGTAATGAATTAATAAAAAAAAGTTAGAACCTCATCTTACAAACAACACAATATACTAAGAAATCTAATGAAAAAAACCTAGAATTTAAGAAAGCAAAACAGGAAATTACATTAGATGTTAGAGGCTATGAAATTAATTAATGTATTGTCATCATAAAAAATGAGAAAAATTACAGGTGTCAGGAAATTAAAAATTTTTGTATCAGCAATGTTATCAAGTTCGATGTTTTAACTATTTAACATATATTGAAAATCAGTCCTTAATTGCTCAAAAGATACATCAGTCAAAATAAGGATTAAAAAAGTCAGACATTTTACTCAAAATTAAGCTTACTGCTTATTACAAAACTCGTACACCAGTCAAGAGATTTTTCTCCATGCTCTCCAGGGGTTCAAAAGTCAAAAATTAGGACAAAAATGTTGAAATTAATAGATCATGATCTCATTGGAATGTTACAATTTCAAAGGTTTAGAGAATAAAAAAAAAATGGACTAAATCTGAACTACTCTGTTCTCTACAATAACATTGAAACTTTAAAAATACCAATCATATAAATAAAAGAAAAAAAAAACAATATATCTTAAATATATATACATACAGATAAAAATAGCACTAAAATCCTGGGAATAGACAAAAACATTGTCTGATGTTGTATGGATTTCACTTTTGAAAATAAAAATAAAATTTGAACACATTTTATTTAAATATATAAATATACATTGATGTGTCAACTGATTTTCAACAATTCACTTCCGTCTGAAGATGATATTTCACAACTTTATCTACAGCTATTTGCATTGAATAAATAAATAATGTGTGATGTATATCTTTGACTCGATATCTTACTTAAAATTAAGAAGTTCCTTTAAAAAATCATAGATTTGGTGTTTAATGCCACTTTCAACATCGTTGAATTTATCATTCAGTGTTTCAGCTAGACCAAAATAGAGGGGCGCTGTGCCCCGCCCCCGAAATTTTACGCCCCTCTGCCTTTTTGGCTTTTCATGCCGTACATGAATCCCAAACATGTACGCTTGTGTTGTCCCCTCATGACATTGTCTCAAAACTTGTCCAATTAATTTCTAATTAAATTGTACAGGTGTTTAAGCGTGGCAGGTGTAATGCTTTTAACAACAATCGCCTGTTGTCAGCTAATTAGTAAAGTAAATGGTCCACCATTTTTAGTTGTAATTTATTGTCTTTGTTACATATACTTTTTTTGTTTCCTTGAACTTTTTTTCTGTAACATTTTAGAAATCAACTTTTTTACATCTTGAAGATATCAATTGTCTTAATCAAGGTTGACTGGTTCACTGACTATATATATACATCATGAATATTCATATACCTATATATATACTTGTACAGGTACCCTTTTGTAATAGGCAGGGAACCAGTCTACACCCATGACACATCAATGTACCCCAAAAAATCACAGCAAATAATCACTCTTCACTCATTCATTAAAATGATATCACATTTGCTCAATTATAACCCAATATTTTGGGAATGTACACAACAATATACACACATCTCTCAAAATAAACAAAAAGAAAAACAAACAAACAAATATAGATATCTCCCACTCTCGTATGACATGGAATTTTCAAATATTGGAGAATCATCAGTGAGTTTTATAGTAATTAGTAAGTGTGTAAATAAAATAAGCTTTTTATAGATAAAGATCTTTCAATGTTTAACCAATGCTTTGATGAAAAGATGTATTTCTATTCAAATAAGGCATAAATAAAAATAAAAATACTACTCTTTAACGTTTTTTTGGGGAAAAATAGACATTAATTAAAATAATTAATTGGTTGTCTTGTGATACTCTGTAGACCGACAAAGGACTTAATTAGTTGTTTGTAGAAAACAAACAATGTATTCTCGGCCAAATCAAAATACTATACAGTACTCAAACTGGAAACTCAAAAGAAAATGACAACCATTAAAAGATACCATGCATTGATAATAGTGGTCCAACAAACAAGTAATCATAATTAAAACGTATTGGAGCAAAATGTATGTGTCCTGAATATACACTGAACAATATAAAACAAAATAAATACGCCCTAGAAACTGCAACAACAAGTTTTATACATAACTTGTCTATACATATTCTTTAACTTTATATCATGATTGTGGTTTTCCCAACTTTGATACATCACTCATTTTAAGAGTTAACTGTACCTATATTATGTAAAATCCTCAAAAAGATAACAGAAATTTTGTACCTTTTTTTAAGCTGTAAAACATCTTTTATAACAAATGTTAACTGTATCTATATTTTGTTTTCAAATAAAAATCCTCAAAAAGCTAAAAGAAATTTTGAACTTTTTTAGGTTTTGTAACATCTAAACGTATCTAAATTTTATTTTAAAAATAAAAAAAAAAATCCCCAAAGATCCAAGAGATAAAAATGAAAGTTGAATAACATAATAATAGAAATAATAGCAAATTTAGCTAATTTTATTTCACTGTACATATAAAGTGATACAAATATTAAAAGAACAAAAATTAATCTTAAAAATCAAATAAAAAAAAAATGTACAGCATACTAAAAAATGAGTGAGTTTACTTCTTTAAAAAAAAAATGAACTACTGTCAAAAACAGTACACAAAATTAAATGTTGGATATCGGAATCATATCACACTTATATTAACTTTAAAATCGAAGTTGTCTGTACTCAGTTGAAAAATGAGATTAAACAAAAATCTTGAGATTATGAGAAATCACAAGCTGCATTTGAAGTAAGTATACACTAATCATCTTCAGGTCAGGTCAGCACACGTCTTTATAACTGGTACATCATCAGAAAAACTTCTATTTCACAAAACAATAATGAGAAATTTATAATGAGCTTGGACTAGGGCTTCCGTACCCGCTTGACAAGTCATCACTAAGACTTTGTGTTTGTCTTTTTATCTGAGTTAGTGCATTATAATTGAATGGCATGTTAGCAAACACCATTCTCTCTTCATAGTCATATTCACACAGAACTTTGTTATCACACAGGTAAAACTTATCTCCTACACAAAACCTGCAATGAAAAAAAAAGAGGTTTTTGACGTTTAATGGTGTTTAATGCCACTTTCATTAATACACTAATATCGTGGCAGTCAGTTTTATTGGTGGAGGAAACTGAAATACCTGGAGAAAAATATTGATCAATGTGACTATATTTGAATGTATTACATATATCTACATAGTATTAAATAGGACTCTCTAATGCCACAATATTGCTGCTATACTGCTAACCTTGGCATTAAACAACAATTTACTAATCTATCAATCAATCAAATAGGACCTACGTAGACCAAACTAGAACTGTCCGCATAGCGGGACTAATACCCCCCGCTTCACTCTGACTGTGTCCAAGATTATTGAAAACTAAGTCTACACGAAAATATATTATTTGTCAAATTATAATATTTAATCACATTCAACAAAAATAAAAACGTTGTAGCATAAAAACTGTAAGAGGAGTAGCACGGACAAACCATGTACCCTTTCAGCCAAATTCACAAATAAAAAAAAATAACTAAGTTCAACAATCTATATTTTTTGGTAAAATTCATGAAAATCGAAATCCTTACAACATGCACATCTTTGATA
>MJUT01048041.1:145790-160175 GCA_002080005.1 Gigantidas platifrons | reverse complement strand
GAGGAGTTGCACGGACAAACCATGTACCCTTTTTGCCAAATTCACCAAAAAATGACTAAGTTCAACAATCTATATTTTTGGTAAAAATACACAAAAATCTAAATCCTTACCACATGCACATCTTTGTTATATGTACAAATGATCTGAAAAATAAAAACTTCCTAGCAGAAAAACTGTAGGAGGAGTTGCACGGACAAACTATGTACCCTCTATGCGGACAGACAGTCGGACAGACAGGGTGAAACCTATATACCCCCCCAAACTTTGTTTGCGGGGGGTATAATAATCAAAATACCCCTACAGTCAAGTCTGTATTGATAGGTCACCCTTGGGACAAAGAAAAAGTGGCCTTATATGACAGGTGACCTCTTAAAGAAGTTCAATTCATATGAAATTTTCTATGACAGGACAAGGAAAGTTGACCTTTAAATACAGATGACAGCTTTATAGAGGTGATTGCACGGGCAGATTTGAATGTAACCTACATAGAGCCTGGCCTCTCCATCATAAAACTTTCAAGTATGATTTTGATTTTCGAACTCATACACCAATATCATTCAATCAGAATCCTGCATTTATTAAATATGACGTTCTGATTAGATGAGTGCAAGTAAAAAACTGAATGACTTATTTTAGAACATGAAAGAAATTTTAGATGTTACCATGGATTGTAAACACTTTAAAAAAACACTCCTTCAACAGATTCATAAATCTCTAGTTCAAAACCGAGAATAGAGAGTTGTAAATTATGTTATTTTTACCTATGATTACACTGTTGACAAGCAAAGCACTCCAGATGGTAGACATTACTCTTAGCTCTCATTACCATCTCAAATGCTGGAATCATTTTACTGCAGGCTGAACAGTAACCAGTTGTACCAAATAATCTGCGATTAAAAATATATTTATCATACATAAATCTGCACAAATCCTCTATATATTGCCATATCCAGTCCTGGACCGATATGACATATTAACCTATAGGAGATATATCATGTCTGATATGGATTTGTTGCTGTCACACCAAGCCCAAAACACCTATTGGTAATTAATATCTTTAATATTAGATACAATTTATGTTAAGTCCTACAGGCCTATTTATAGTATTATGAAATCTTTATAAGGTGGTCCCGACAGGTCGCTGTAGGTCTGATATCATATTTTGTTCTTTGGTTAACATGGCAAGTCCTTACAGGCCTTATAGGAAAGTTACTTTTAACATATAGGGGTAAATCATTTATATATAATATAAATAAAAGTGGGCTTAACATTTAGCCCTGAGGCTTTGCAGATTGAACAATTTCTGTTTTTACTACCATCTACAGTATCTAAGATCTTTGTTTTCACCATGTTATAGTTGAACTAGATGCTAACATGAGCCTGCTTTGCTCACCTGGTTATTCATGCACATTTGTGCTCAAGCAAATTTGAGATTTTTAATTTAAAACAAATTTCATTTCATAGTTAAACAATATCCTGTGATGTCAGCAATCTTGCATTTTTAATCCACACAAAAATAAAAATGACAATCCAGTGACTATCTGTGTACTTTTTGTTACAATTTATTTCTAGTATCTGAAATTTGTTGGTCATTTTCCCATATGGTCCTCTGCTGAAACTGTGTCCTGTCGTGCCATTCATCTTGGATTTCCATTTGATACACACAAAAAAACACATTTCGAAAAAAAAAAAAAGGGTCATCCAAGGAAAATTCCAGCCAGGATATTGGTTTTGATAGTTAGGTATCTGACATCATACCTTTTGACCATGGAAGCGAGGGGATTATGGTGTTTCACATCACTTTCAACAATATTTCAGTTATATTGCAGTGGTCAGTTTATTGATAGAGGAAACCGGCATACCTGGAGAAAACCACTGACCTGTCGCAAGTCACTGACAAACTTCATCACATAATGTTTCATTGAGCACATCTCGCCATCAGCAGGATTCAAACTCACACCTTTAGTGGTGATAGTCACGGACTGCACAGGTAGTTGTAAATCCAACTACCATACGATCATGACCATGACAACTAAAGAAGGAGAATTTCATAACAGTACATACCTCAGATAATCTCTTCTACATAATAACAAGTTTGCTTTAGCAAATAATGTTGAACCAACTTCTCCTAGTCTACAGTCACAACACGAACACTTAAGACAATCCTCATGCCAGTACTGGTCCATAGCTTTTAACATGTAGCGTTCTGTGATCTCCTTTTTACAGCCCGTACAATCCTGTTTGGCCCCCAGATTGGAGGGCTCCTGTGATATCTGCATTTGACCTGAAATTAGAAGAATAATAAAATAAAAGTATTTGTAATAGAGGTTTTTGCTTGATATTTATATCAGAGTGTTCAAATGTGAACTCACATCTTATCTAAACTTGAAAAAAAAATTATTGTAAAAATGGGATACTTACTTTCACAAAATGCGGATTTGATATGATTTTCTCCCGATTTTCATAAATAAATAAAAATCCTATTTTCCCACAAACTGCCAAAATAGGCAATAGTCGAAAAATAAGATATTTAAAAAGTTTGGAAATCACCAAAAATCTAAAGTAGACAAAAAATTAGAGAAAATACGACAGTATCTATACAACACCAATATGTTTACTGTTGTATTATGGTATAGGTATTCCATTGTCAGTTTGTGTTTAATAGGTAAAGACAAAGACTATGACACACCCATACCATAATACTACTGAAAAAATTAGCATTCACATAATAATCCCACGAAATTAATTTTCATATCCATTCCATAAAAGAAAACTTTCTGACCTGTAGAAGTGATGTCTGTCTATTCCACAGAATATCTTTATCATGAAATCTGTTTTTATTAACATGTACAGTTAAAATGATGGTACAATTAACACAATCTAAGTTCTATTCATCATTTTAGAGGGAGGCTAATGTCATATTTACAACAAATCCTAATGGAACTGTTTACACATGCCCCAAGATACATGTGCAAACCTTCAAGACAAGAATGTTTTTTTTTTATATATAATTGAGTGTTATGTTAAATGAGGTGGCTGTACAACGCACTAAAAAACCTTTGTAATTATTAAACCAGAAAGGATATATGAAAAAGTAATTTGTCTTCTCAAGGTGTAATAGGGTACACAACTGTCTTAATTAATAGATAATGTTTAAAGTACATCTAGATATCACATTATCATGTCTTTGATTGGACACCAGAAATATTATGTAGCTACTTTTTCATCAATAATAAAGAGAGGGTTTATTGATATGAGAAAATTGATATAAACAAGAGATAATTACAATATCTCTATAAAACATTACATAGGGTTTAAAAATACCAATAAAACAAGGGAAATAATGCTGAGAGCATCAATAAGTCACCCCACCCACATCCTCATCATAAAAAATCATCTAAATAATGTTTTTCAGTTTATTTTGTTCTTGTCTATTCTTCACAAATTAAAAAAAATAGAAACAAATTCCTTGCTAAAACAGAAACTCAAAATGAATTAAATCATGAACATATTTTTTTTACCATATTCAAGATTGAATTCTTGCGTCAAAATAAAAAAAAAGAGATCAAGGCAAATTAAAGTCAAAGAATGGAAACCAAATGTACACATATAATGGTAGACAACAGTAAGAACATTTTGTACACATATAATGGTAGACAACAGTAAGAACATTTTGTACACATATAATGGTAGACAACAGTAAGAACATTTTGAACATACAAAAAAAATTCATCAGATTTTGAGCTCCCAATCAATATAGACAACTCTTTTAAAAAAGTGCATTTATTTTATTGTTTTGGGTAAAAAGTAATGAATTTGGTGCTTCATAATAGAAAAAAGCCCCTCCAATCAAATTTAATCCCCATTCAAAGATGAGTTAACATTTGACAAAGATCATACAACAGAATTATCTCCCATGGCCCAAGCCATACAATGTCATATTTTCCTGTAAGAAGGGTAATAGCACCCAGTAACTTTTAGATTCCTTGTTGTAACATCATTAACTTTAGGTTCTAAGTGAATTATACCAGTATTTGATAAGAATTTTGATTAATTACAAAATCGTCAATTTCAGCACCAACACTTTCAACAAGATACAACTTATCTTAATTCAATCAGTGACTGAACACCAACACTACTGTATTCTACAGCACTCGACAACCCTTTCTACAAAAATAAATAACTAGACCCCCTTTTCTAACAATTATGCAAACAACACTACTGAATTCTACAGCACTTTAAAAAAAAAAAAAAAAAGACCCCTCCCCCTTTTCCTAACAATTATACAAATAATATCATTTCTACAGCCCTCCTCAACCCTTTTCTCTAAAAAAAAAACCAAAACAAAAAAAACATCCCCCTCTTATCTAACAATTATGCAAATAATATCATTTCACTACTATATCATACAGCACTTGTCAATCCTTTTCAACCCCAATCCCCCCTTTTTTTCTGACAATTATGCAAATACTATCATTTCATTTACAATCATTCATCACATTATACATTAATCACTGTGAAATACCCATGTCAATTTCCCATCTGAGGCAATGTCAATTTCTGTGTGTTTACTAATGGTACCTTATATTGACAACTTAGTTTATTGTGGCAGAATCAACATCAACAGTCATATATCATACTGGTGTCAATGTCTCAATCATAGTCATTACATAAAATAATAGGTCTGTAATAATAACATCAACTGTATATCAATTGTATTGTTTTTCCAATGCTGCATCAGTTTTCACTTTTAGGCAATTCCAAAATTCACCCCCCCCCCCAAAAAAAAAAGAAAAAAAAAAGACAATTATTTTTTCATTCAACCATAATTTTAAAAGTAACGGTTAGTGTTTCAAGTTCAAATCAAACACTGGATTATGAAAAACCAGAGAAGACCAAAAAATGTGGTTTTCTCCAGTTTTCTCTACCAATAATACTGACCACCAAAATATAACTGAAATATTGTTGAAAGTGGCATTAAACACCATTGCCCCATTCAAATCAAACCTTGAAAAAAATTATCAAATGTTTCACCTTTTAGAAAAAGCATACTTTTTCCTTACCTGAAAATGGATTCAAAATGGCAAATAATACAAGTTGCACTAAAATCTATTTTATTTCACCAAGGCAACAATTCTTATACATTATACAAATTTTATTTTCACATGATTTGACACCCTGTAGAATTTATTTAGTCTAGAATAAACTTGATAAGAAATGTTGATCATATTAAAATTGCCTTTCCTTTTTATTAGACAATTTTATTGCTATATATATCAAAATTAATTGTTAATAATCTGTTTTATATATAGGAAAGACATACATATTCCAGAAATTGAAAATTAAAACACCTGATGCTAATATCATAGCTATATTAATTGTCTTTAGAAGTCAATGTATCAGCTCTCCTACTGTTATAGGAATACCTTGACACATTTTGTCCATATCTTAGCAGGTTTTGAGTAAGTTGTATGCAGAATTGCATACAAAGGGTACTCCAATCAAATCATTTATTAAAGAAGTGCATCCTCCAATCAAATCCTTTGTTACATCTCATAAATAAATCTGAATATAGAGGAAAGCTTTTTTTAAAGTGTTTGATCACTTAATCTTAGTACAAGTGTGTATATATATGTATATGTGTGTGTGTGTGTAGGTGTGATTTTGTATTGGATGTCATTTTTTCTATGTTACAAAACCTTTTTCAAATATTGGCCCCTTTTTCCCACTTTCTGGGTCTTCTTCCTCACATTTATGTCTGTATAAAAAAAAGACTACATGAAATTCAAATTGTCAAAATTTCAACAATATATTACAATCTGTGTCTTTTAAGTCATTCCATCAAGACAAGAAAACCTACCACATAGGTGGTGTAATGGACATAGCGTGCTTGCCTTGAGTTCAGTAGATCGTGGGTTCAAGCCCCCATCAGGTCAAACCAAAGACTATTAAATTGGTATTTTATGCATTTCGGCTGAGCATGCAGCATGAAGGAATAAGAGGAAAGACTGGATAATTTGTCTGAGAGAAGCCACTTGTCTACCAGCGGACTGTCGGTTCACTTTAAAAATCAAACTAAGCGCTTTGGTCTAGTACAAAGAAGATATTATTATCACAATGTCATCGAATTGTAACTTGTTCTATGATATAGCTGCTCATGTCATGTTTAACAACCATCACTGACCAAACCTCAGCAGAGGTGCTCCTGATTAGGAGGAATATCCATTTGGCAATGCTGAATTGTAGTGCCCTAGCTACACATACAGTATATGATGCTGCTCATGGGTGTCCCAGAAAATCAATAAGCACATCCATAGCCAAAGATGGGGGTGGGGGGGCTGGGGTCGTATACCATCCTTTTGAAAACCAAGTTTATTAAAGTCAAGATTTTGAAAACGAAGTCTATTAAAGTCAAGATTATGGTTGAATTATGAATATTAAAATTGAGATTTCGGTTGAACTATGTATGTCTATCACAGTTCAGATTTTGATCTGCAGACGCAAGACCTGCGTGTCACAACAAGGATTTCACCTTGAAAAATCCTGGCTACGGGCCAGATAAATTGGTCCATATTACATGTCATTGATTAGATCCACAAAATATTTGAGTAAATACCTTTAAGTACTCCTACTTTCCATAGCTTCCAAAAAAAAGTACCACAATACAATGTGTCAAATCCTTTAATAAAATCCTGCTTCAACTTGTACACAACATATTTTTTTTTCTCTATTTCATCAATATGTTTTTATGCTATTTGAAATTATTATTATGTTAAAGAAACATCCTGTTGGACCCTCACGCTGCTTCTAAACATTTGATAATTAACATGTAGTATAATCAGGGGCCAACAGAGGTAATTAACACAATGACAATTATTATGTTAAAGAAACATCCTGTTGGAGCCTCTCCTGCTTCTTAACATTTGAAAGTTAAAGACATATCCTGTCGGAGCCTCTCCTGCTTTTAAACATTTGATTATCTGAAATTATTATGTTAAAGACACATCCTATTGGAGCCTCGCCTGCTTCTAAACATTTGAAAATTAATATGTAGTATAATCAGGGGCCAGCAGAGGTAATTAACACAATGACAATTTCCTACACTTGACTAAAATCTTCTGATTGATGGAGTGTATTTGATCTTCAATGATCAGGCTTAATGTGTCAATGTCTGGGGCCTTACTATAGGGAAATTATTTTTCTCACAAGTTACATGGTAATTTTAAATAAAATGTAAAAAAACAAATAATACCACACTGTTGAAACAGTTCTAAAATCCTATTGAAAATTTGTAGAAACAAAGGTAAAATCAATACCCCTAACACACAGACATGACTGCTCAATTTACTGGCTTGGTGTAGGCACTGCAATCAAAAGTGGCAGGGCTAAACTAGTTTCAGGGCCCAAACCTCCCCTCTTACAACTTATTAAAATAATATAATCAAAGGATGAGTGTCCCTTGTTTTAATTGTGATACTTTTGTATGAAATGACAAATATTGATGAAGAAATATGTTAATAAAAATAGAAAACACAGAAACTAAAGATTGAATAACAGGAACCCCACAACAAAAGTTACTGTTCCATTACTGGCAGTCTTAACATGTGACTCTGGTAAACAATATGGTGGTAAGTCATAAACAGTGTCAGATTTACCTATAGGCTCAATAGGCTGAAGCCTAGGGCCTCAAAATTTAGGGGGCCTCCAGCCAAGGTGTGTAATATTTTTAACACAGTTATTGGACTTTCACACTTATGCTGTCATAACGTACTGTACTTTCTAAACAACCCTTCAGTAATTTTCCTTACACAGTTGCACACCATTTCAGAATATTGCAGAATTTTAAACACCCCTCATCATCTTCGCCTTTATTGAAATTGATTAAGCACACTTCCATCTTCCTCCAGTCGTGAAGGTGGGGAATTGGGAGGGGTCTCACAAGTGGAATAGCCTAGGACCCCTCTTTATCTAAATATGGCACTGATCATAAATGAGGGGCAGTTTAACACTCACTATAGGGTATGGGTTAGGCTCATTCTTGAAGATCCTACTGTGACTGTGAAATGTTGAACAGAAATAAAAGCGCTGTCCCTTTACTTTAATTTGTGTCTATGTGTAATGTTGAATAGTCTCTCATGTTCATTTACATCCATATCATTTCTTACTACAAGCTGTTCCTTTACTTTAATTTGTGTCTAAGTGAGTGTAATGTTAGATAGTCTCTCATGTTTATTTACATCCATATCCTTTCTTACTACAAGCTGTTCCTTTACTTTAATTTATGTCTAAGTGTAATGTTGAATAGTCTCTCATGTTCATTTACATTCATATCCTCTCTTACTAATACAAGATATCAGTACAATCATAATACAGTAGTTCCTCATTTATAAGACTGGTCCCTCCCACTAAATGCCACCCCTCTTATAAGACTGGTCCCTCCCACCAAAGGCCACCCTTCTTATCAGGCCAGATTATAAATGCATCTGAGGTAGTAAAATAGTACTAAATTTTCCCCCTCAAGAGAGGACACTCCTCTTATAAGGCCACTTTTACATTACAGAAGGACTGATAAGGGTCAGGGTTAGGGTTATGATGTTTGACAGTACCCACCGACCTGCCTCAAGTCACTGACAAACTTTATCACATAATGTTGTATGGAGTACACGGCCACGATGGCCCTGATTAGAGGGGGACCATTGTATAACTATTGATCTATAATTTAAAAAAAAATTATTTCCAGAAGTACACAGTTTCTTCCATTTTTGTATTTCCAGAATTACACAGTTTCTACCGTATATACATTTTTGTATTTACATCATGTATATATAATACCTGTAGATGTATAGAAAATACAAAAAGGCCACCCTCTTATAAGGACCACATTTTCATAGCAGTAGGACCATATGGCCTAATAAGAGGGGAGCTATTGTATAACTATTTTGTAATTTCCAGAATTACAGTTTCTATCGTATATTTACATCATATATATATATATACAATGTATATATAAAATACTTATAGATGTATAGAAAACACAAAAAGACCACCCTCTTATAAGGGCCACAGTTTCATTGGAGTCTAGGACCCTGACCTAATAAGAGGGGAACTATTCTATAACTATCTTTTAATTTCGAGAATTACAGTTTCTACCCTATATTTACATCATATATATATAATACCTATAGATGCATAGAAAACACAATAGACAAGACCATTCTACTAATTACATTGGCAATGTGTTAATGTTCTCTAAATTATTTATTATGACTTGTCTTCAACAAAAATTAACTGCATACTAACTACAGCAATATGTAGAGTTAAAGTATGAACTGGTGATAACATCTATCTAATTTGACTGGATTACACACATTGGTACTGGCCAGGGATTAATTTACCTTCATACACATTGTTATTTTTCAGCAAATTGCATGTTTTTTTTGTAACACTCCCTTTATGTTGTTCTGTTGCAGGAGTGATGAATGAAGATACATTTAGACTATATACTGATGTAACTGTCTGTGATATTATATTATTACAGACTGTTGGTAACAAAATATGAAGCTAAAGAACGAAACTCAAGAAGAAATAGGAGTCAGACCAAAAACAGTAAACCATTTCTGCACATGAATTTATTTTTTTTTAATTAATTTTACATGTTGCTTCACAAATTTAATTTTATAACATTGAAATATAATTTACCAAAAATCTTCCATTTTGAATTTGATAGAATGTAATTTCAGTGAAATCCATCTAAAACAAACCCTGAATAAACCGGAATCCTGTATAAACCAGAATCCTGTATAAACCAGAATCCTGTATAAACTGGAATCCCGTATAAACCAGAATCCTGTATAAACTGGAATCCTGTATAAACCAGAATCCTGTATAAACTGGAATCCTGTATAAACCAGAATCCTGTATAAACTGGAATCCTGTATAAACTGGAATCCTGTATAAACAAGAATCCTGTATAAACTGGAATCCTGTATAAACCAGAATCCTGTATAAACTGGAATCCTGTATAAACTGGAATCCTGTATAAACCAGAATCCTGAATAAACTGGAATCCTGTATAAACCAGAATCCTGTATAAACCAGAATCCTGTATAAACTGGAATCCTGTATAAACTGGAATCCTGTATAAACCGAACTTTAAATAAAGTCCCAATATATGAACAGAGTAGTTCTTGAAACTGTGTATCGGTTACAATGTAGTAATATTCGGTGGTTTCAGTATGATTCCTGTTACATTGATCGCAGAATTTGTTTTGATAAAGATTATAATTGAATAAGTGTTCATTTAAACTACTAAGTCCAAGTCTGGTGTTGATTTTTAACAAGTAACAGATGGGTGACACTAGTGGAGCAGAACTGTTTACTCGTTAATTTAACATGCATAAACAATTTAGCCTGTATAAATCAAACACCTATCTATTCTGACCACAAAAACTGATCCCCACGAGGTTTGGTGAAACAGTTTTCAGTGTATTTCTGAAGATACAATTTGATCGCTAAACAACAAAAGTAACTTAACTTCAACATGGTTTGTCATTTAAACTAAGCATATTGTTAGCTAAACAACAAATGAAGTTCAGCTTAAACAGTTTTCAGTGTATTTCTGAAGATATAATTTGATCGTTAAACAACAAAAGTAACTTAACAACATGGTTTGTCATTTAAACTAAGCATATTGTTAGCTAAACAACAAACATAACTTACACATGATTTGTCCTTTAAACTATATATTTCATAACCATGTCTACCTACTCATCTCTTTAACTTCCAAGACAGTCATGTAAAATTATCAATTTGAATTTGAGTGGCTAATGGTTTTATCTCATTAATATAGAGGTATAGCAGACATATTCATCTCCAGTCTTACTGTAAGACAAGGTAAAGGAAATCATTAGAGAACCAACTATAACTTTCTGCCAAGAAACAAGTTCTGCAAAAATTTTAATGAAGTAGAAATTGTATATATTAAACTAATCAGGAAGGCTAACAAGATCATTAATTGGGATCTGAGGGTGGGCCAAACTCATAATGAGATTTACTATCCCACTGCTGACACCAAAGTGCTAATGAGAAGTTGCAAATGTACATCTGCTTCACTAAGATACAGAGAGAACTGTCAATGCCAAATTAATCTGGTAATTAATGTTTGCAGTGTCATACAAGACTATCTTGTTTAAAGCCATGAATCTCTGCTTAAAGGGAAGTAATCAGCTATTATTGAAGAAGAATTTATACAACTTCTATCCTGAAGTCAGGTGTTTTAATACACACAAGTGTTATACTGATGTTTCCTTAATAGGGCTATTTTGAAAGAAAACAGTGATATATTATACTAGACTATGTAATTAAGAGAGGGGTCATAGAGGAAATTATTTTATCTTTTTTTATTGACCTTTACATTAAAAGACTGAATCAAGAAATACAACTATAATATCTGTACTACTAAATTTACGAAGTTTTTCTTTTTTCTAGTCACATCTCTTCTGAATTGTCGATTGAGAAAAAAAAATGAAAATATACTAGACAGGTAGTTTGTGCATTGTACTTAATAGATCTTAATTTTGGTTGTTGTCAGTTCCATATTAATTTGATTAACAGCAAAATAATTAGATTCTGGATGCTCATACTTATTAACCATTACTGTTTAAATTATGTTCTTCACTGCTATTATGACATATTACTAGTTACTTGTTCCCTATTTATTGAAATGTCATGATCTTCGTGCATTGTTTCAATTCATATTTGGATCTTTTGCTGTTTCTGTTACATTATTTTTAAGAAATATCAAACTAAAGTGACGATCTAATCTACAGTATATGAAATGAATATAGAAAATACATTGTCAAGGGCTATTTAATGGAGGGAGTGGTCTTATGGGCTAATTAACTGAGGCCTAGTGGTCTCGTGGGCTAATTAATTGAGACCAAGTGGTCTCATGGGCTAATTAAGTAAGGCTAGTGGTCTTGTGGGCTAATTAACTGAGGCTAGCTGTTTCAGGAACTAATTAACAGAGGATAGTGGTCTTGTGGGCTAATCAACTGAGGCTAGCTGTTTCAGGAACTAATTAACAGAGGCTAGTGGTCTTGTGGGCTAATCAACTGATGCTAACTGTTTCAGGAACTAATTAACAGAGGCTAGTGGTATCAGAGGTTAATTAAAAGAGGTTAGTGGCCTGTATTATTATGTTATCATTACCAAAGCTTCACTTTAGTCTCTATCACTGCCTCATTAGATATAAATAATAAAGACAGGTACAACAAGCAAAGGAAATGTCATCAAAATGTTAAAAAATTAATTAATTTCTCTTCTAAAAAAAGAATTAAATTATGGATTATAATTATGGTAAAAAAATAATAATCAGGATTTAGTTTCTCAGTGATATTACAATATTCTGTGATAAAGAAATTATCTGTCTTCTCTCCTGCTAATATTTCTTATTACCAACCAATAATGAAATGACAATCAATAGATAATGCTTTCCATAGATTTTTTTTATAACAATTTCATCTAAAAGACATATTTTTTTCTGGCAAGAAATAAAAATTGTAATATAAAGTAGCAAATTGAGCTCCGTTAAAAATATGTGTATCTGTATTTCTGCATGTCTGCAATAATTTTTCAATATCTCACCCCTTTTGTCAACATCATATTGTAAAATTTCTCTGTAACTGATAAATTAATACATTTATTAATGAAAGCTAAAAAAAATATCTTACCTTCTCCTGTCTGTGAAATCATTCTTTTATCCAAAAACACACAAAAACGTTTTATAAAATGTAAGTTTAAAATAAATACAATCAACAATAACAACTCTCTCTAGCCATATTCAGCTTTAAAATGAACAAAAATCCATCAGATGACAGAAGTATGAAGTCTGACACGATGATGTGTTAGGTTATTCAGGAATAGAAGAATTAATCCCCTCCCTAAGTATTAGAGAATTAATAACGTTGTAACGAGGTTTCAAGCTCTCTATGTTGGGCACAACTCGATCTTCCTATAAAGTCCCGCAGAGTATTAATAATGCTGAACGCCTTGTTACCGTTGTTGATTCAATAAAGACATAATTGGGTAATATAGAAATGGGACGTTACTGGCCGATTGTAAATTTCTCTGAGATAACATCATAATTATTAACTTTTCCATTCATTGTTAAGGGCTATAATTGTTTGTGAATAATTACCCTGCCTAGCAAACATCTTGAAATTAATCATGGATTTTTATAGCTTTGTGTTCTTATTTCCCCTTCTCACTTTATTTTCAATATCTTAATTTATTTTTTTAATCTAGATTGAATGAGGTGATTACCTGAAAGTGCTTATCGTTCAAAATAGATATATACCGGTTTTTTTTTTTTAATAAAGAACCAATTTAAAAAGAAAGGGGATTAACAGAAAACCAATGTTACTCAACAAAAAATCTCTATTTTATTCATTATAGGTCTCATTGTGTCCTTAATAACCAATTATTAATTTTTTAAGGTTTAAACTCACAATTGAATTAGTAAACTGTATAGATTACATAAATACAATACTGAGTAGACTCTAAAATTGCTTAATTAGTTTGTATAAATTTTTAATTACCAAAGCTCTAATCTTCTAATACACTATAATTTGTACTAATTACTATTAAATATATTTCATTGAAAACATCTGGTGTTATATTACTGTTAAAAAAGATCACCTTAATGAAAGGAGAATGTGTCCATAGCACACACATGCCCCTACATCCAGCTTATAATAATCTAAAAGCTATGGCTTGCGTAGGAGACAATAAACTTTCTGCTAGCTGACCATCAAGGAAAATTAAAGTTCAAGCACGGAAACCACATAATTGTTATTTTACAATAAATAAAGGGGCATTACTCTGCAATCATACCAGACATTATATCCAAAATCAACCATGACCTGTGCAATGTGGTAAAAACCATTGTGTAAAAAATTTGCCACAGAAAAAAAATGTTAAGAGCATGAAAACCACAAATTTGCCATTTTTCAAGTAATTAACAGGCATAACATTAGAACAATAAAAGGAGTTATATTTTCAGAAGTGGACATCAATATATGAACTATCATATGATATAATATTACTGGCTATTTATTATGAAATGGTGAGTTGAATGTCTTCCTAATGTAATGAAGGAACCTTTTAATGGCTGGAATTATTCCATCTTAATAATGTAATAATATACAATGATAACATGTTGGGCCACAAGGCAACATAAAGCTACGTCTTTAAGGTTACTTATCCCTCAGATAAACAATGATAACATGTTGGGCCACAAGGCAACATAAAGCTATGTCTTTAAGGTTACTTGTCCCTCAGATAAACAATGATAACATGTTGGGCCACAAGGCAACATAAAGCTAC
>MJUT01048041.1:122908-144072 GCA_002080005.1 Gigantidas platifrons | reverse complement strand
GTCTTTAAGGTTATTTGTCCCTCAGATAAACAATGATAACATGTTGGGCCACAAGGCAACATAAAGCTATGTCTTTAAGGTTATTTGTCCCTCACTCCTCTACTCTAATAATTAATATGCCTGCTGCATGGTCAAATTTGTACTTCAAATTGGATGCAAACTTAACTGTCCACCTGCTTCAAACACAAATTTGACAGTCTAATATTACAATATTTGATTGATGATTTGATTTCTTGCTTTTTGGAGTTTAACGCCACTTTCAACAATATTTCAACTACATGTATATCATGGCGACCAGTTTTAGTGGTGGAGGAAGCCGGAGTACCTGGAGAGAACCGACCATGGGCAAGCAACTGATAAGTTTTATCACTTGCGACTGCGAGTTGAGTGCACCCTTTTTTGTAATTTAAAAAGCCGGGCGCGAACCTACAGAATATTGGTGATAGGCTTGTATGAATTGTTAGATCCAACGACCTAACTTATTGAGCCACCCGGGCCCCTCCAATATTTGATGAACCCATCAAACATGTTTGACAAGTGTTTAGACTGTCAAATGTATGCTTGAAGCAGCAGGTGCACAGATAAAGTTTAAATCAAGTTTGAAGGACAAATTTGACCATGCTAATGCACCTTAACACTTTCACAATTTAATTCACCAAAATTTAATTAGTTCTAGAATAGGTTTAGGTTTATGGTATTTAATGTCATTTTCAACAATATTTCAGCTATATCATGATGGTGAGTTTTATTGGTGGAGGAAACTGGATTACCTGCAGAAAAGCACCTACAGTCCATGGACATAAGTATTTGTCACCTTCAATATTTTTTACTATATATTTCATATTAAACCACATATTTTCAAAAAAATATTTTAAAGCTATCTCTGGGCAGATCTTTATGAAATTTATTTCAAGACACGCAGAATTCTTTTAATTCTATTTGTTTATCTGGTAGTAATTTTTGTCTGCATGGTTTTTGTTTTCTGGTGATTTAAACACAAATGTTGATTTTTCCGATTTTATTTTGGTTAAATATATAGCAAATTTGACGTCAGAAAACAAAAATTGTCTTTAAATCATAAGAACATTAAGGAAATTTAACGGAAAATCATGATAAAATAAACAAATAATCTTTAAATATTTCTGCTTCTTCTGGTGCAAAAATGATCAAAATCTGTTTAGAAATGACTTTACAATAATTTTTTTAGAAAAATGTGGTTTTATATGAAATATATAGCGTAAAATGGAGGGTGACGAATACTTTTGTCCATTGACTGTACCTGCCCCAAGTCACTGACAAAATTTATCCCATAACGTTGTATCAATTAAATATTGACTGAACGGGTTCAAACTCACCACGTTAGTCAGGTGGTGATAGGCACTGATTGCATAGGTAGTCGTTAGTTGACACCCCCGAATTCTAGAATAACGCTAGATCAATGTATTTTATGACAAACAGAAAGTTTACAGACAAGAATGATAAGTTTATCATGATTCAATGAGGTACAAGATATTAATTTTATTTTATATTTTACTCTACTGTTTTAATGATCAGATATATCTATATATCACTTGAATTACATAATATACAATTGTTAGATGTCATAATTAATTCCTTAACTGACTCCAAAAGTTTCAATAATTTCAATAGAAGTCTTCAAACATGCATTCAGTGGTTATGTTATCAAATAAACAGCCACTGAGGACCAATACCAGATACATTTACTACAACCCTATAGCATGCATTGAATCCATCACAAAATACTACAAGTGTATCTTACATAAGGATCTACAGGGGGAGCTTCCCTGTACAAATAAATGCTAGAGAAAACCGAAGGGGCCATTAACAATGGACAGTCCAGGGAAACTGGCAACATTGGATACACAAGACACAGGACAAACAAAACAAAAAACACAAAACTAACTAAGGACTAATTATGTTCCAAGTTTGGTCAAAATCCATTGAAGGATGTTGATTCTAGAGTGTTCACAAGGATGTTATGTGGTAAACATTTGACCCTGTGACCTTGACCTATGACCTTGAAAATCAATAGGGATCCAGATTCTCTTAAGGACTAAGTAGCTACCAAGTTTGGTCAAAATCCATTGAAGGATATTGATTCTAGAGTGTTCACAAGGATGTTATGCGGTAAAAATTTGACCCGGTGACCTATGACCTTGAAAATCAATAGGGTTCCAGATTCTTTTAAGGACTAAGTATGTACCAAGTTTGGTCAAAATCCATTGACAGATGTTGATTCTAGAGTGTTCACAAGGATGTTACACAGTAAAAATGTGACCCGGTGACCTATGACAGGGTTTTTGCTGGCTCTATTGGGAATTGCCACCTAACCTAAATTGGGAAATGTTATTGACATTTTTATCTATCGACAAAATATGAATTTGAAATTAACTTAAGCAATAATAAACAAAATAACTTTGTAGAAGAATATATTTCACTATCATGTATCTGTCCTTTTCATTTTTGAATCTGTCTACTAATGTGTCAAGATTACTATCTGACAGTTTGTCCTTTCCTTCCATGGATCATATCAAAAGCTTCCAAATTCATTTGGGTCAATCTTTACCTCAGAAGAGTTTTAATCAAATTCATATAATGAAAAACTCCTTTCTATAGAGGCAGAGATGATATTCATCAAGTAAAGGATGGATGAATTGGTGGAATCAGTTTGAAAAAGTTCACAATATTTACACAAATAACCTGATATGATTTAATGCAACTATAATATAACCAGGGAAAACTTTGCTCATACTTAAGTGAACTAAACCTTCTCATATCCTGCTTAACGAGTGTTGGATGATTTTCATCCAACTCTGAATTTTTAACGTTATTTGTGCTGTCTGTAATAGAAGATAAGAGTAGCAACACTATCAGTATTGTCGCAGTGAGTTTGACATTCGACTTCACAAACGCTGATTTCATCATCATTTTCCTTGGGTTTCTTCTTTTTCGTTGTCACAAAAAAAGAATAAATTGACAGTGTTTGTTTTGCCTCTTTAGGCTTTATTTTTATTCAAGTAATATTTACTATTGTGACACATGTTTATGTCAAAAAAAGAATGACGAATGATTGTACAAAAAAAAGCTTACAGATGACCGGATATGTAATTGCGTAATATAAAAAAAGTTTCTGGAAACGGTTACTAAATCTGGATTTTTACTGACAATAACTCCAATCAGTTTGGGAATTATCTGACTGATTTTGGGAAAACTGGACCCTATTTTTCATTGGGAATGCGGCCGAAATTCGGCAGTAAAATAAGGGGAGCAAAAACCCTGTATGACCTTGAAAATCAATATGGTTCCAGATTCTTTTAAGGACTAAGTATGTACCAAGTTTGGTCAAAATCCACTGAAGGATGTTGATTCTAGAGTGTTCACAAGGATGTTACACGGTAAAAATTTGACCTGGTGACCTTGACCTTTGCCCTATGACATTGAAAATCAATAGGGTTCCATATTCTTTTAAGGACTAAGTATGTACCAAGTTTGGTCAAAATCCACTGAAGGATGTTGATTGTAGAGTGTTCACAATGATGTTACAGAAGGACGGAAGGTAGCATTACTATATCTCTTCGAAACTTCGTTGGCGAGGGGATAAAAAGATGAGCAACAACAAAACACACAATAAGACATGAAACTTACTACAAAGAACTGAAGGTAAAGACTAATCGAACATCATCTTTATGTAAAAATCATAACAGAAATCACAACATGGAACTCAGAACATAAAGACATATAAGAGGACAACATAAAAAAACTAAAAAGATGAGCAACACAGACCCCACCAAAACCCAGAGGGTCAACTCAGGTGTCTGTAAAGGGTAAGTAACATTTCATGTTCTTTTGTAATCAATTTAACCAGGGAATTATAAAACAATAATAATTCCCTGGTTTGACGACCTCTATTTCCGTTATGAAAAGTGATGGTCAACAATTCTATAAACATCAACAAAACAATCAAATGTCCCTCACTACAAACAACTGAACACAATAAAAACACTAAGAAAAAATTCACCAGATACTAACCCATGGCTTAAGGTTGCACCCATCAGTTTGTTATGATTGTCAAGCTTTCTTTCCCAAATAAGTCTGTTAATTATGATATAGCTGATATAGTACTGAAATTGACAGTAAACACCAATAACACTAACCCTATCATGTGGTTAGGCTTATGGTGTTTAACACCACTTTCAACAATATTTCAGTGATATCGTGGCGGTCGGTTTTATTGGTGGAGGAAACAGGAGAAAACCACAGACCTGCCGCAAGTCGCTGACACACTTTATCACATAATGTTGTATCGGGTACACCTCGCCTGAGCGAGATTTGAACTCACAATGTTAGTGGTGATAGGTACTGATTGCATAGGTAGTTATAAATCCAACTACCATACGATCACGACTAAGACTGCTCCTAACCCTATCTTAGATAAGTTATTAAATAATTACTACTAAAAAAGATTGTTTATTTTTTCATTACCCATTTATTTGTTTTCCATATTGACCACAATAAAATACTAATTTAATAAACATTAGAGAAGACCGAAGGGGCAATCAAAAATGGACAATCCAGAGAAACTGGCAACATAGGGTACACAAGATAAATAAACGTTAGAGAATACCGAAGGGGCAATCAAAAATGAACAATCCAGAGAAATTGGCAACATAGGGTAAACAAGACAAAGAAAAACATAACAAAAACACAACACAATATGTCTTGGACACCGCTATACACAAACAAACACAAATAAGACATGAGCCCTCCTACAAACAGCTGGAGGTAAAGACAAACCGAATACAGAACTAAGAACGTAACGACATGATATGAGAAATAAGACACAGTCCTCCTACAAACAACTAGAGCTAAAGATGAACTGAACATCGTTTTTATGTGGAAATTAAATTAGTCTCTGTATTAAGCTTATTATGACCCTCAAATCTACATAAATTACTTGCTATTCTTTCTTTATTCCTTTTAGATGATGTTGACCAAAGACACTAAGGATTGTATAGTCAGTAACAATTTACTACCCATCAATAAAACACAATTTTATTTATTCTGCTTGAGATCATAACAAACACGAAAGAGCTAGGAAAGTAGTCCCTTAAGATGAGAAAACACAAAGTAGTCCCATGGGGTAAAGAAACAGAGTCATGTAACCAAATTAAGAAACATTTAGATGAATGATATAAGTGATGGTTTAAGACATGGAAAAAGTTGATAAAAGACATGTGTAGATACCATTAGAATCTTGTAAAACCTCCCAGAAACACAATAAAAGTACAAAAAATTCCATGTGTTTTAAGTTCAAGATTGACAGAATGGTTACTTGATGTTAATGTGTTTTAAGTTAAAGATTGACAGAACTGTTACTTGATGTAAATATACCGACCGGTACCTTGAGGTTTAGGAATTAAACTGTTACTATGTAGGTCCCTCTCAACCCCCTCTCCCTCAAACAATAACCACCATAAGGAAGTGTTATTCTGCTCATTCTTTGCCTCCTGATCAAACTGTGGCTTGACAGTCAGGCCAAGTAGAATATAGAGCAGCATGGAATATAAGCATGTAAACAAAGACAGGTATGGACAAATTAAACCATATCACATGATGTTCAAGTCGTTTAACAGTAACATGACTCTTACACCAACCTGCTTGCTTAAAGAGAAAGGTCTTTAGACAAACACATATTTTTTGTAGAGAGGGACATTTTTTGTAATATTTTAAAATTAAAGGATAAAAATTTGGTTATATTGCAAGAATACACCAAATGAAATATTTCGATATTAAAGTAGTTCAAAAAATAAATCTTAGGTGGCTGTTTAATTAGCTTTTGAAAATTTGCTTGATTTTAAAACCAGAGGCTGCAGGCACACATGAAACAAACAGTAACAGTGATTCTTTCCCAACACATTCATTCCATTTCACTTGACAAAGTGGAAACAGAATTTTGTTAATAATTCTTAAGATTGATTATCAATAAAATTAAATATCATGGAGTATGTTTTGAACAGCTCATTATCATGTAGCTGCAATTTAAATATCAGCCGATTACAGCTTAAAATGCAGAAGTAAAGAAATTAATATTTTTAGTAAAATCTAATGGAGCTGTCAGATTCAATATTAAAAGGGAATTACACCAGTCATGTTTAGTATAATTTGGTGAGGTACTTATAAAGCAAGAGACTACAATCTGAAAAGCAAACGATGAAGGACAACAAATGCCACCTGCTGGTAAAATTTGACCAATGACTGACCATTGATGTTGCAACATGCCACTTAATGGCAAAATTTAACCATCATTAACAATTGTGGCATCGTGCCAGCTAGTGGCAAAAGATAACATTGTTTAACAATAGATGCGGCATTGTGCCACCTATTAGCAAAAGATAACTATGATTAACGACAGATGCGGCATCATGCCACTTAGTGGCAAAAGTTAAACATGATTAACAATAGATGCGGCATCCTGCCACTTATTGGCAAACGTTAACCATGAATAACAACAGAAGCCACATGATCGGAGATTTAGAGATGATGAACGTGGGTAAAGTGAGCTACTAAAAACATACATATCAAGCTTAGTGAGCACGACAGGTTTCTGGAATAACCTGCATCAGGTACGCTCAAAATCTACACGACAGATTTCTGGAATAACCTGCATCAGGTACGCTCAAAATATACACGACAGGTTTCTGGAATAACCTGCATCAGGTACGCTCAAAATCTACACGACAGGTTTCTGGAATAACCTGCATCAAGTACGCTCAAAATCTACACGACAGGTTTCTGGAATAACCTGCATCAGGTACGCTCAAAATCTACACGACAGGTTTCTGGAATAACCTGCAACAGGTACGTTCAAAAACTACACGACAGGTTTCTGGAATAACCTGCATCAGGTACGCTCAAAATCTACACGACAGGTTTCTGGAATAACCTGCATCAGGTACGCTCAAAATCGAAAGCCAAATAATCAAAAGATTTGGGAACATGAGCTTAATGTGTCTTCTTTTTATATTCTTTTACTTAACAAGATGCTACAGCCCTGGCTCTATAAATAGCTTCTAACTATAACTTAACAAGATGCTACAGCCCTGGCTCTATAAATAGCTTATAACTATAACCATACTCACCTGTTACAAATAAAACACTTTTGAGAGATAAAAATTCGAACTTCTCTAAACCTGACCAATATTTCCCAACAAATAATAATCCAGTAAATGTCTATTATTTACTATTTTTCACAACACAACACGACTTAACGAATCCAAGTCTATTTTCTTCCTAGGATAATTTCCACTAGTGTTTTAAAAATAAATACTTTACAACTTATATACAGGAGTTGTGAAGTTTTCACAATAATAAATTTGTTCGAATAATATTGACTAATATATCAATTAGTTAGAGTAAAGAACTTAGAATCCTTTAAAGTGTATGATTGGATTAAATGTTACAAACATCACCGTGGACTAAAACGAGGATTACCTTAAATTTGTAGAAACTTTCAATTTGATAGCATTAGCATAGAAAAACAAGTCAGCACTGTTGTACAACCTCTAGCTGTAATACTACTTAAAAATCCTTTTATAATTAAGTAACGTTTAAATTTAGGGTATTATTTATAACCAAGCATTTTTAAGTTACACTAATACCTTCTAGGGTAAAAATTTTTGTAAAAGTTAATTGTGTTTTCTACTTTTAATTGTTGTTTGTGCTAAAAACTATCAACGCATAATCAAAATGTAAATAAACTTTTAATTCATAAATAACATTTAATAGTGGAATTATACCAGTACATGAAACCTGAATGAAATGAAATGAAAATAAAGAGAAATGTATACTTGAAATTGATTCAAACAATGATTTTAGTGACAAAACCTACCTTTATAGAAACATAATATACATGTACTAAATTACAGGTAAATGTATTAAGTGGTCAAATCTGAAAATAGTTATATAGTGACATGCATTTGTATCTTCACTTTAATCAAGGGACATTACTCTAATTTTCACTTGAGCAAACAACAATTACCGTACACCATACAAGAGATCATACTAAATTCCCAACTACTGCACTATTTTATTATAGCAACAAGAAAATGTCCATCAAAGAAAATGTTTTTTTAATAAGTAATTTTCAAATAGTTTTTATACACTCTTTTTTTCTTGTGATTCAGAGTTCATGTAGGTTGTAATTAGCACAGTTTCTCATATTAATATTGTAAATTTAGGCACAAATTCACTCAGAAGAGTGGGGGAGGGGTATAAAATTACATTCTTTTTAACTTTGAAATTAATGAATTCTTACAAAAAGGTGCAATCATTTACCAAATTTAGATCTGTGAGTAAATGAGGGGAGTGGGTGGTATAAAAATATCTTTATCTTGGAATTAGGGAAGAAACCCCTCCCTAAATAATAAGTACCAACCTTAATCAAATTAAGATCTGAGTGTCAATGAGAGGGGTTGGGTGTGGGTGGTATCAGAGTATATCATTTTTTTATCTTTGAAATCAAAGAATTAATTAACCCCCTCTGAAAAAGGGCACCATCCTTTAGAAATTTTTTATCTTTGTGTGAATGGCAACTACCAATAAAGCAATTAACTAAATGTAAATTTTTGTATAATGATAAAACAGATCTTTCAAAATTTTTTAGTTTCAAAACTGAAATCTGACATCTATATTGCAGAGATTTTTTAAGAGCCAATCAAGGTGTTAAAAAATTAAAACATTGTGATATGCAGAGTAAATACTGCTGTTCTAACTCCCCACTGATTATCATGGCACAAGATTATTTTTTCAGTTAATGGATCTAATGACTTTCGATGCTAATAAATGTTAACAGTATTTCAACAAAATGGCAAATGGATTTCAGAGTGTTTAGAAGTGTAATATGGGGAGGTAACTGAGGGTAAAAAGACGAATGTGTTGAAAAAAGGGGGAGTTTCTGATGAAACATAAAAATTATATGTTGGAATTGACTTTTTTGATAGATATTATTTATTAGCCTTGCGACTTAAGACGTAATAGACAATATGCATGTGTGTGCATGTGTTTGTGGTGGTTTTTTCTTGAGTAAAATACATGTACAATTATAGGAGGGGGCAGGGTCATGGTAAGAATGCACTTGCAAGAAATAGACCACACTTCATTTCTGTTTATATAATTTGTCATTTATCTAAGTATTTAAGAATACCTTGCCTTGTTACAATACAGACATAGTTACTAGCTATAAGGTACTGTGACAATTTGTTTTACCATTACGTAGACTGTAATAACGAATTTACAGAAGGTCGACCAATGAACTGAACGATTCTGAATCAAACATTTACTATTTTCTTCTGATTACCCTTTTGGAATCTTCAAACTTTTCTTACTTTGCAATGAGGGGTCCTTGTGGTCTTGTTGGATGGGATGGTACTTATACATACCTATGCAGTAAGTGTCTATCACCACAAAATGTGAGCGTTCCATTCACACCCATGGTATGATGTACTCAATACAACATTATACAATAAAGATTGTCACTGACTTTCATCAGGTTAATGTAATTCAGTTTCCCATATACCAATAAAACTGACTGCCTCAACAATAAAACTGAAATATTGCTGAAGTGGTGTTAAATGTCAATAATCTTAATTTTCATAACAATTTTTTATTGTCATTTTATGATATGGTTGGATAAAATCTTTAAATTTAATCAAATTCAAATTTAAAATTTTTAATTTAAATTTGAATTTAATTTAATTTTAAGGAACATAATGTAAATGTAATTTCTGAAATTGACGTTATTTAAAAAAAAACCCTCAAAGATCCCCCAAATGATTACTTCACCCTAACCCATCAAGAATTAACAATGTACATATGAAGTATACATAAAGCAAAAAAAGTGTATTAATTTAAGGGGAAAAAATATTTTGTATAACAAGCATTTAATCCTTGACAGCAAAGTGCAAAAACATTTTTCGTTAAAAGGTTTTACTCATATTCTTTGGCACTTCACTACAACCTAAGTTATAACTCTTAATGGCTGATGCAAAGTTTTAACAGAAGAAAATTCTTACACTTTTATATGACTCAAAAATATCTGACCTTGTTTAAAAAAGGGGGTGGCGATAAGGGTGTGTGGGGGTTGAGGGCAGTAATATAGATTACTACTGGTAATTAAAATGATGGTTAATGCTGTAAATAATGTGATAGAAATTAACACTTCAATGTAAGAATTGAAATCAACAAAATTTACTAATGTTGTTATTACAAAAGAGGGTGGTAATAAGAATGAGAGAGAGGGGGGGGGGGTAAGAAATCACTAGATTAATTAAATAATGGTTGAAATTGTAAAAAAGAGATAGAAATTAACACTTTATTGCATGATTTAAGATCTACAAAAGGAATATATCATGCATGATATATGCAATTAATTGTAGTATAATTGTTTTATTTTTAATTCCTTGCAACTGTTATCTTTGTACAGTTGCCCATTTAGAAATGTTTTTAATTCTGCCAGTTTTTTTCCGCCTCAACAATGTATTAACTTTGTGATCTTGAAGTATTAACTATCGTCAAAGATTCCAAAGATTCCTAAAACGGAAAAAAAAAAGTGGAACAAATCATTAAAATATCATTAACTTAAGAATATACATATTACTTAAATGTTTTATACAATCATGCAGAAATAGATTTCCGTCAATTTCCAAAAATCACCGGACGTTAATTTCAGCCAACGATTTACATCAATGGGAATGTGTACATATTTAACATACAGTGGAAATGTACAATTACTACAGTAGACATTGAAAAACATGGTAAAATAAAAAAAAAGAAAATGCATTAAATATTGAGATACGACGTAATTATCATTCAATTAAAACATGTAAAAATAATCTAGGTAAAAATGGAATTCTTTAAATAATTACAATGGTTTGAACAGATAATCATCACTACCGAGGAAATCGACTGCAATTTGAAACCATTTTTGACCACTTAACAATCCAAACAAACATGAAGAAGCAGATTTTTATGTTTAAAACATTTTTTTTAACCATTTTACATAATAAATTATTCAATTAACACGACAATTATGTAAATACTAAGTACATTTTGTGTTACATAAATCTGACTCTAATATGAAGCTGTTTATAAGACATAATCAGTAAGTTTTTCTTCCCCAGAAAACTTTTGATGATTGGTTTAGGGTTATGATATTTAATGCCACTTTCAACAATATTTCAGTTATATCGTGGCGGTCAGTTTTATTGGTGGAGGAAACAGGAGTACCCGAAGAAAACCACCGACCTGTCACAAGTAACTGACGAATTTGATCACATAATGTTGTATTGAGTACACCTCACCATGAATGGGGTTCGAACTCACAACTTTAGTGGTGATAGGCTCTGATTGCACAGGTAGTTGTAAATCCAAAACCATACAATCACAACCACAAGTGCCCCTCACTTTACAAATGATAATTTTAACTGCTGGGTTAAAAAGATTGATGGTAAACTGCTCAGCTTTAACATCTAAAGCTTAAAATCTGCTGGGTTAAAAAGGTTGATGGTAAACTGCTCAGCTTTAACATCTAAAGCTTAAAAACTGCTGGATTAAAAAGGTTGATGGTAAACTGCTCAGCTTTAACATCTAAAGCTTAAAAACTGCTGGGTTAAAAAGGTTGATGGTAAACTGCTCAGCTTTAACATCTAAAGCTTAAAAACTGCTGGGTTAAAAAGGTCGGCAGTAAAAACTTTCAAATATCACAAGGACAAAAACTTGAGTAAAATACAATGAGCTATTACTGAAGATAATTCCCTGGTGTTCTAGTTACAGAGTATTTAGCCAAAGTGTCTATAACATGGAGTACAGAAAGCTTTTTAACTGATGTGTATCTAATAAGAACTTCACTACTATCACACAGGAATCAACTTCTAATATAACATAATTTCCCTGTGGGATCCTTCCCTTAATTGTTCCATTTAAAATGTCATGAATATTTTGGTAACAAATGTATTAAATGATTGAAACAGAGTCACTTTTAACCGTCACAGCGTTGTATTTTTTTTTTTCGGGTGCCCTTTTTCTTTGACATTATATCTTTGACATATTTTTTTCTAAGCAAATCAATTTTAAATGGAAGAAATTACCAACAAATTTAACCATTATTCAATATCGGCTTAAACATGTGGTTAAACTTTGATGAAAAAATTGTCGTAAAATGTTTTGATGAACTACAAAATGTATAAGTAGATTTGCTACTTTGGTAAATTTATTGAAGGTGTTTGACAATTCACATAGTAAGTAGACAATGTAAGTGGGTTTTACTATATTGTGGTATCTTCTCAGATGTCTGTACGAGTGTTTCATCATGGTAACCAGACAATGGAGATGTCTGTACGAGTGTTTCATCATGGTAACCAGACAATGATCAACATATTGGAATAAAATAAGCAAACTTCATTGAAGTTTACAGTTCTTAAATAATGTAATTATTATTAAAACTAAGGTTCTCCTCCCTCCCTCAGACATAAATGACCGTGGCCTGTTTATTAGGTTATTCAGTAGGAGGATGCTAGTAGTTTACTTATTTCCCCTTAATTTCCTATTCCCTGTTCTCTCTTAGATGTTAACAGTTAAATTTCTGAACCATGCTAAACAAAAATTCCAACATTAGAGCCAATTGCATTTTAAAAATAGACTATAGGGGATAATTGAGTGCTCCAGTTATCTCCCCTTAATGTCATATTCCCTGTTCTCTCTTAGATGTTAACTGTAAACAACTAATCTTAGATGCTATCTGTCATAATAATGAAAACAACAATTTCAAACATTTGAAAATTGCATTTTAAAAATTGACAGAAGGATACTGAGTACTCAAGTTATCTCCCTTTAATTTCCCATTCCCTGAACTCTCTTATGTTAACTGTTAACAACTAATCAAGAAAACACTCAGAGAAAGAATGAAATTGATAGGATATTTTAACTTACTACATAAATTTGGCATAATCATACAATTGTATAATGAGCCAAACATTTGTTAATGATGATTGCAAAGCAATCTTGGATTTCTATTATCAGTTTAACAAATCAGATTTGTCTGGTACAGAACATGAAAAGAACATTTCCAATGTTTGACAGAGAAGAAAAAACATTTGATATGTGATATGTATGAATTACACAGGGATCTCTTTCCTCGTTAATGATCCATGTTTAATGGCCGACTCTACTATGAGAGAATTTCATAAATAGCTTAGATACGTTTTTTTACACATTTAGAATACATTTCTTCATTAATTTGTAACATTTTAATTGATGTATGCCATTTATTTCTGTCTGAGGGAATGTTAAATGACTGTTTGGAGACATGATGAAACTGTCTATATGTTACTAATAGAGACACTTTCCCAGACCACCAGATTAGTTTGGCGAATATTTACATCACATTCATTCATGACAAAAATCTGCTTAAAAAGTTTTGCCTCATTAAAAAAACTAATGGTTTTTGGGGAAAAGTAAACATTTTTTTTTCTGTTTATAGATGACATTACATGATTAGATGTCATTATTTACTCTGTAGAAGAAACCCCCATGATTCAATATTGTGATGAAATGAAAATTACCAATTATACATGTCAAACCCCACCTTATCTACAAGTTGGGTGAGTTATCTTATTTGAGAACTCAATCTGCACCAAAAACATTTTGACAAAACCTCAAAATTAAGCATTAACTTTTTTTTCTTTAGCCAATACCAATTCTATGCAGTTTTTTCACTAGTCCATACCAATTTTATGCAATTTTTCACTAGCCCATACCAGTTTTTATGCAGTTTTTCACTAGCCCGTACCAATTTTTGTTACTAGACTGGCATAGTGCTAGTAGTATTTGATGGTAAATTAGCCCTGATAACTGGAATATTCAGATAGCATTAGTTCAAACCAAAACAGTAGGTCCTTATTACAACACATTACAGTTTAGTCAGTACTACCAGTAAGGTCTCCAATGACAAATATATATTTTACAAAAGCTTACAGCCAAAATTTATGTGGATTTATTTTTGCTAAATTTCATTGCAAATTCCAACAAAATCTGACTTTATTCTGGTTAAGTTATATCTGACATGACTTAAACAGACATAATGTAATGAACTGACCAATGAAACCCCCAGCCATGGGTAGGGATTGGGTTATGGTGTTTAACACCACTTTCAACAATATCTGAGTTACACTTGGCCGTCAGTTTTATTCGTGGAGGAAACCAGAGTACCCGGAAAAAACCATCGACCTGTCGCAAGTCACTGACAAACTTTATCACATAATGCTGTATCAAGTACACCTCATCAGACTAGGATTCAAACTCACAACGTTAGTGGTGATAGGAACTGACTGCATAGGTAGTTGTACATCTAACTACCACACAATCATGACCACAACAGCCAATACGGGGGTATTATAATGAAATGACCAGTGAACCCCCAGTTATGGGTAGTTGTGTAGAATTCTTAACACTTAATTAAATATGGGTATGGGGGAGTGAACCATATTGGTTTATAAACCTTATTACTTCAATAAGGAAATGTTCCTTTGAGAAAAGAAAAATCTATGAGAAGACATTTCAGCTACTAAGTTATCAAATATACATATTTTTGGACACTTGACTCCTTCATGAGAATAACAAAAGCACATAAAATTCATTTATTTATCAAGATTCTATTTAATTTGTAGAAATGTGTGAAGAGATAATGGTAAGAAATAATATCTATTTTAACAGTTGTATAGCCTGATAAAGTCAAGGAAGACTTCCTGCTTATGATTGTTATTGGGGGTCATCATGGTCGTGATTGTATGTTAGTTGGATTTACAACTACCTGTGTAATCAGTGTCTATCATCACTAATTTATGAGTTCCAACCCCACTCAGGCAATGGGTACGCAATACAAGTGACTTGCGACGGGTCGGTGGTTTTCTCAGAGTACTCTGGTTTCCTCCACCAATAAAACTAATTGCCATGATATAACTGAAATATTGTTAAAAATGGCATTAAACACCATAACCCTACCCCTAACATCTTAAAATGACAGTAGTGATTTTACCCCCTAAAGTCAGTGATTTACAGGTACTTATACAATCATTGCCTATTGCCATTTAAGCTGTCAGTTTTATTCCCACCCACTCATTATAACTTTATAGTTAATTAATTAATTACTTGTCTCAGGTCCATGGCTTATTCTTGATGCTCTGGTTTTCTCTGCTAATAAAACTGAATGTCATGAAATAACTGAAAGTGGCACTAAACATTAATAACTCTAACAGCCTAATCAAATTATATACCTAGACAATATGGTTTGAGTTATGGATTATGGTGTTTAATGCCACTTTCAACAATATTTTAGTTATATCGTGGCGATCAGTTTTATTGGTGGAGGAAACCGGAGTACCTGGCCCCGGAGAAAACCTTTAAAGTATGAATCTCAAGTAATAACATTTATCTACAAACATATAACAGTGTCTATGTATATATATATACTCACATACAAAATAAGTTTACTTCATACGATCCTCCTCGACTAGTCAGAAAGACCAAATATTGTTTTATTGAATATTGCCAGACGACTAATGAAAATTGACACTGAAATTACAATGTTACCCAAACTGCACCTTTCTCATTTCCCCTTACAAATATATCTGCTTCAATGTAGTTACTGTTGGTAATTGAATAACTTCAGACTTGGGTCTGAGGGGAAATTAATTCACCAGTTTATACAGGTTCCATCATAATGTAATTGCAACTTTGGGTTCATAATTAGCCGAACAATGTGTATGCAATATTTTAATCATGTTTTTAATTACCTGACTGTCCAATATATTACTCCATTATAAGCTTTGGTGCTACATGATTTCACAGTAGTAAAAATTGGTATTTGGTGTCAGTATGATCACAGAAGTGAAAGAAAACAATAAGGGTAAAAAAGATATTAAATATTCCAATTTCCCTACCAATAATATGGAGTAATAAAAGAGAAATCTATAGCGCTGACGACTGATTACATTTAGATATTGTAGCCTCTTTATTATTAAGATACTTTTGCTGTTTCAGTTAGAAGTGGTTACTTTGGTGATTATATGTATTGTAATATTAAACAATTATAATTATTAGGAAGAGAAAAAAAACCATCATAGATATTATTAATCTGATCACCCTCAATTTTCTGTTATTAACTTATGATTTTGATCTTGGAAAATAAATAAAAGTGTACTTCATCATCCAAATAGATGTGTTACTTCTTCACATTTCAATCTCATTAAAACCAGAGGGACCATCATGATCATGATCATATGGTTGTTGGATTTACAACTATTTGTGCAATCAGTGCCTATCACCACTAAAGTTGTGAGTTCGAACAGGTGAGGTGTACTCGATACTACATTTATGTGATAAAGTTTGTCAGTGACTTGTGACAGGTCGGTGGTTTTCTCTGTCTACTTGATACTACATTTATGTGATAAAGTTTGTCAGTGACTTGTGACAGGTCAGTGGTTTTCTCTGTCTACTTGATACTACATTTATGTGATAAAGTTTGTCAGTGACTTGTGACAGGTCGGTGGTTTTCTCTGTCTACTAGATACTACATTTATGTGATAAAGTTTGTCAGTGACTTGTGACAGGTCGGTGGTTTTCTCTGTCTACTCTATACTACATTTATGTGATAAAGTTTGTCAGTGACTTGTGACAGGTCGGTGGTTTTCTCTGTCTACTAGATACTACATTTATGTGATAAAGTTTGTCAGTGACTTGTGACAGGTCAGTGGTTTTCTCTGTGATAAAGTTTGTCAGTGACTTGTGACAGGTCAGTGGTTTTCTCCACATACTACAGTTTCTCCATCATCTCTGCCTATATTACTTCTTCACATATCAATCTCATTAAAATTAGATGTTTTTTTTACATTTTTTCTTTGACCATACACTAACATCTAACAACATCCCACTTGGGGTCATGTCAGGTAACCTTACATTCTTCTTTGATCATCCAATCATATGCAAGACAGTTAGATATATTGACCAATCAGATATCAGTTCTTGTTGTGTATTTAGTTTTTAATATCTAAAGATTTAGTAAGCTCATCACTGATTGGTCGGTTGACAATATGAACTATGGCATGACCCCAAATGGGATGTCATTAGATGTTAGATTAATAATAAGTAATACAGACATTTCCAGTTGGCCAAAATAACATATAAAATATTGAGAGGTTTGGCTAAGAAGAGTTTGAAGATACATTGTACCAAAGGGGTAATCAGAATTCGTATATCGAAGTAGAACAGACAAAACTCACAGAAAGTACTCCCTGATGGAAACCCCCTTTATACAGTGCCTGTGTATATTCATTTTTTATCTATTTTAACCTAGCTTGACACATTTTATTCCCAAAACATTTTGCTAAAAAAAATCATAAAATCAGCAAAATTTGAATTAATTTGGAACACTAGAAACTCCCCTTTCTACATTATTTAACCCCACTTACTCAATCCTCAATCAATGCCTATCACCACTAAAGTTGTGAGTTCGAATCCTGCTAATGGCAAGGTGTACTCGATACAACATTATGTGATAAAGTGTGGTAGTGACTTGCGGGAGGTCGGTGGTTTTCTCCGGGTACTCCGCTTTTCTCCACCCTTATAACTGAATGCCATGATATAACTGGAATATTGTTGAAAGTTGCGTTATACACCATAACCCTAACCCCCTCAATCCTTATGGGGAATAATTAAAAAGTTTAACAATACCTTTAATATCATCCAAGTAAGTAATACATAAGTCTACCATTATAATCCTAGTACAGTGTACAGAGATGTAATACATCAGTACACCTAGTACAGTAGGAGACACTTGTATCACCTTAAACTGAACCTTCTTACTTTATTAATTTATGGTCAAAAGCCAACTATCATCCATCTAACTTTATTTAGTAATTAATTAAATTAATTAATTACAGGTATAATGTACTGACCATAGGTAGAAAATTATATCTAGGTATATATAGACAAGGAACATTTGTCTTCTTATGTCTTCTTATTACCTGGCTGTATATGTGTTGTAGGTATTTTAGAATAAAGACAAAAGTCATTATTTTCTAGATGAGACTGAATTGTATGGAGACAAAAAAAAACTGCCTGTGGAGGATTGGGTTTATGGTGTTTAATGCCACTTTCAACAATATTTCAGTTATTTCGTGTCGAAAGTCACTGACAAACTTGATCACATAATGTTGTATCGAGTACACTCCACCTGAGCGGGGTTCGAACTCACAACGTTAGTGGTGATAGGCACTGACTGCACAGGTAGTTGTAAATCCAACTACCATACGATCACGGCCACGACGGCCCCTATATGAGACTGAATTGTATGGAGACAAAAACAAACAAAAAACAACAAAATACTACCTGTGAAGCTAATTAACATGGCTATCTTGTTTATTTATGATTGTGCATGTGTCTTGTATGGATTTTGTGACCATCAAATGTTGTTAAGATAAAGTGACAAGGTAAATGATAGGGGCCTCGTTTTTATCCAACATTTGGATTAAACAAAATAAAACAGATAATTCTTTGTCAGTTTCGATTGAAATTAAATGTCAACAGTTACTTTATATTACTTTACATTATTATTATGTACCACTTCAATGAACTGAAGAAAAAAAAAAAAAACCATTATTGGCTGGTCCAAAAATCACATGACACATCAAGATCACCTACAATGACCTTTACTGGCTGATCCAGTAATCACATGACACATTGAAGTCACCCACCATTACAGACTGATCCAGAAATCACATGACACATCAAGGTCACCCACCATGAAAAAGTTCATATCAGGATAATAATCATAGAATTCTAATATAATAATATTCATTAATAAAGTTTAATATAGAAAAGGTCAAAATACAGATGAAAAAGCAAAGCAATTGCATTGTCATAAGTCATAAAACATTGCTATTAACTGTCTAAAATCCTTATCTATAACAAAATAACATGGTTATGATCAATCAAAAATATAGTTAATATGCCCCTCAATTACAAATATGAACATGTGGTCTTCCACATCATAGAAAATTGCAGGTAGGCAATTTAGATATTTTTCTCCATAAATTTCTTATCGTACCACTAACAAGACAAGACCCAGTAAGGTATAACTCCATGGTAGTTGGTAGATAAAATCTAGAGCCATGATAACTGAGACTTTACCCATTTCTCATTACTCCAATCGTTAATTATATGGTTTAATTACACACAATCAATCTGATGTTCATCCTGATTTTTAATTAGAAAAGTTAAAAAAAATCGTAAGAAATATTCATGTGTTGTGGTTATCTTAATAAGACATTAAACGAACCTCTGATTGTCTAACCTTAACGCCACTGATTAAAATTATTTTATGTTTTTCTGACCAAAAAAAGAACTGATTACTTTTCTTCACAAGTGTTAGAATCAACATAAAAATCGTCAAACTGTGAAAAATTCACACACAATTATATAATTAGCCAGTATGATACGATAATTGCTTGAAAATTAATTATGATAGAGAAGTTATAATTAATTGATGTGCAGTAAAGCAAGGTGATTTATTTTGACAGTCATGTGATGTCCCACGGTCCTATCCTCAGGTGCTCTTTACTCTCCCTGTGATGTTATTGACCTCCATCATGTAACATTATTTCATTTTCCGATCATATTAATGTTTCAGAGTGCAAACTTTTCTTAATTGATTTTACCAATAGAATTAATTATACAGTTATACAAAAACATATATTGAGGTACCAAGAGGACAATATTAAACCATTATTCTCATAATTTTGTAATGTTAAGGTCCCAGTTGGCACATATCTTTCCATTACTATAACTGACAAAAAATTCCAGATGCCTGTATGCAATGAAAACATGACTTGACGAGTGGTTTATAATGCACTAGACTGCACACAATAATCAGACAAAAAGCATACACTAATTTTGAGTAGATTTGACAGTGAATTACAAAGAGAGCTATTAACTCCACATTTACTAATTATCCTACTAATGCTCTTTCCATTTACAATATTACCTTCTGTTTTTTTAACATTACATCAAATTTCCATATGATTTCTATTATCTAGTAAAAACCACATGCTTGAGTGTCTGTTAAATACATCATATAGCTTTTATAATTTGGCAGTAACCTAAGTGGTTCTAATATTTCTAGAAAAACAATATAATAATTTGGCAGGAATCTATTACTTACTGAATTACTGGATATACCAATATTATACAGTGGTTATACTTTTCACTTTATTATCAACCGCATCGGTGGCGTAATGGTTAGCGTGCTTGCCTCGTGTGTGGTAGATCATGGGTTCGAACCCCGGCCGGGTCAAACCAAAGACTTTAAAATTCGTATTTGTTGCTTCTCCGCTAAGTACACAGCATTAAGGAGAAAGAGCAAAGACTGGTTGGCTCGGAATCAATATAATGTGTCCGAGTGGAGCGACATGTCTACCTGCGGACTGTTGTTTCAGTGAGCTAGCACTATAAACTAGAGGCTCACATGAGTCTGTATCGCTCACCTGACATAACTAAGTCCTCTTAAGAATGTCTGCATGCCGAATACATCTAAGTTACTATTCAAATCCCATAGGGTTCTATGTTAAAACTATGTCTGCTCATGGCAGCGATCTTGGATGGAGGTAGTAGTCACCGGACACAATTTTAAAAGTATACTACCCAAGGACCATCCATGCCATATTTGCTTTAAATTGGCTGACTGGTTTCAGAGGGAAGACTTTTAAACAATTTTCCCATAGGGTCCTATGTTAAAACTATGTCCGCTGACTGTGGCAATCTTGGATAGAGGTCGGGCTCACAGGACATAATTTTGAAAGTTGACCACCTAAGGACCATTCATGCCATGTTTGCTTTAAATTGACTTGCTGGTTTCAGAGGAGAAGACTTTTAAACATTTTTTCCATAGGTCCTATGTTAAAACTAAGTCGAGTCATGGTGGCCATCTTGAATTTCCGATCAGCAAACGATTCACAAGTTTAGTACAGGATCACCCAATGATCATTCCTGTAAAGTCACAATTCAATTGGCTTAGTGGTTTCTAACAAGAAGATTTT
>MJUT01048041.1:73324-85512 GCA_002080005.1 Gigantidas platifrons | reverse complement strand
AAAAAAAAAAAAACTAGTCAAAATTACATCAGTCTCAATTTATGATAAGATTTTACTTACTTAGTAGTTGAAAAACCACGAATTAAGTCAGATTTTTTAACAAAAATCGTGGCCAGAAGTTTTCTGTAGTACAACATTGAAATAACATCTTTAGTCTTATTTTATCTTGTCCTATTTCGAAATTATCCTTGTCTGATATAGAAACAGTCATTAAATGTCAATAAGTATGGTTATGGTGTTTAATGCCACTTTCAACAATATTTCAGCTATATCGTGGCGTTCAGTTTTACTGGTGGAGGAAACCGAAGGACCCGGAGAAAACCACACACCTGTCGCAAGTCACTTGTGAATAAGTTAGTATACTATCCTTTTATCATATTATCACATATTTCATTTCTATAAAAAAAAAACAATAATTTATGTATAAACAAAAGAAAATCTGATTTTAATTACCTTCACCAAAATCTTGATTTTCAACAAAATCTACCATTTCTAGAAATGCGTTACTTTGAGAAAGGTCTAAACTATCTTCCATTTCCATTTCGTTACACTTAAAACCTTTAAGAGATTATGTCTCTATTATCTACTAACTATTGTTTCAGATATTATCATATATAGATAAATATATATTGTGTTTATCATATTTTTGTAGTAGGAAGTTCTTTCCTTAAAACATCTGTTACCAGCACGAAAAATTTCATTTATATATAAAATGTCATCCAAATGTTATATCATCTGTCACTACAGTTACACATCATTAATCATTTCATTTTTTAATTAAAAAAATTGTTTTATTTTAATAAATTTAAAGATTTAAACACTTGAAATAATTTTTATTTTATGAATTATAAATTATCTATTTTGAATTATATTAATTAATACAGATTGAATTTATTGTCATAAAGGTGATTTTTTTTGCATTAGAGTCAATATTAAATAGCTTGTTCCCACATGCAGCTGTGCAGCCTCACATGAAGATGTATCTCATTTATTTTTTAATGGTCCTCTTTAAACTTCATATTAGAATTGTAATGATCATAAACTTATATTGGGTTCCTTTTAGAATTAATTTCAACATTTTAACCACATTAACATGTTGACGGGTGCAACTAGTGGAACAGGACCTACTTACCCTTCCAGAGCACCTGAGCTAACCCTGCCCCCTTTTTTTGTGGGGTTCGTGTTGCTAAATTATTATTTTTTTGTGTGGTAACCGTGCATTGTAGATCATTGTTTGTCGTTTTGGCTATCATATATTATCTGTCCTTCTTTATTTACAACTTCTGATTACCCCTTCATTATCTTCAAACTTTTCTGAATACCAAGAAAACTGTAGAATGTTCAAACAAGTTTTTAAATGTATTAAATATTCTCAACAATCCCTAATAACTTGATATGTTGCTATATTTCTCGTAAATGTCACTGTATTCAACCTCTATTCATTTTTATTTTTTTTTATTTTTCAAGTCATATTTTTTTCCAGATATATTGTCTATGCAAAATATACATACAGTTTTATGAATGTAGTAAATAAAACTTTGATAGCAGTCTCGGTCTTAATTTTTTTCACCTACATGCCCGAAACTCAAATTTATAAAAAAAAATTCTATTTACTTAATTACATTCTTTCATATTTTTTGGAAAGAATCACATGATTTTGACATTTATGCATCATCTAAATAAAATTTATTTTAAGAATTGTTTTTCATTTTCCAATATGGTCTTATTATGTCCAGTGGTGGCAGCCATATTGGATTTTCCATCAACACAAAAAATAAAAAAAATAAATTGTAAGGGACCATTCAATTATATTACATGCACAGTTTGGGTTCAACAAAATTATAGCTTCTGAGAAAATCTATTATTTTCATTTTCCTATAGGGTCCTATGTTAAAACTATGTCATGTGGTGGTTGGTGTCCATCTTAAATTTCTAGTTGACACAAAAACACCCACTTTATAAAAGACAATCAAAGTAACATTCTAGCCAAATTTACTGTCTAATGGTTTAGTGGTTTCATAAAGAATAATTTTAAATCATATCCCAATAGGGTCTTATATTATTTCTGTATTGTTTTGACTTTCTTCTGGTCCTGAATATTTCTGAAATACTGCTCATTAGATGTTAAGCAATAATCAATCAATCAATCAATATAATTCAATGATATACTTCGTTTGGAGTTAACATTGTATGGATAAAATATTTTTTCATAAAGGACTTCGAAGAGCTCTTATAGCTTTATGAAAACAAATACACCCTCATTGCATTCGTTAAAATCCCCAAAAAAACCTATGTTGTTTTGGTTTTTTTTTTAAAAAGAAAAATGAATAATTAGTAATTGATCCTTTTGCTTCATCAATATTCACTGCCAATGATCAGGGCATTATCTTTGGAAAATTTGATCAAAATCATGTTGAGATGAAATTACATTTGACGCGAGGGTCAATTGGTTTTGACACTTCGGATAATTGTATTTTTCATACAAGCATATTAATATTCTGGACAAATTGTATATTTTTTATTTAATCTAAATGACATTGTCACATGTATATGACAGTTATAATATGTTCTCAGAACCCTCAGGAACACCAGATTATAATGAGGTCAATGATTCTGTAAAGTTGAAGGATGTATACGGTGTTTTCTGCCATTGTGATGTTATATCTATGACACAGACAATAGGAATGCAATTGATTATATCAAAGCGAGTGTGAACACAGTAATTTTATTGTTACTTATTTGTTTATTCATTTGAATTGTCTGAAATAATAGGATCTCATTTTTATAATGTTGTCGTGAATATGCATGAAATATTTGCTGCTGGGCAGCAAGCTACCAACAAATAAATCAATCAATCAATCAAAGAAGCTTACAAATATCACTATGTAAAAAAATATCATGACTTTATAGGGATTAGGGTCATGGTGCTTAACACCACTTTCAACAATATTTCAATTATATCGTGGTAGTCATTTTAATTGGTGGAGGAAACCAGAGTACCTGGAGAAAACCACAGACCTGCTGCAAGTCACTGACAAAATGTTGTATCGAGTACACCCTGCCATGACCAGGATTCAAACTCACAACATTAGTGGTAGTATGGATTGATTGTGCAGGTAATTAAATTGTAAATCCAACTACCACACGACCATGACAGCCCCTGACGACATAATAAAATAATGGATAAATTACCAAGCTTGGTAAATAGGAGATTAAATCCACTATATTAGATTTAACATGACAGGATGTGGATGGGGATGTAAGAAAATTCACCAGAAACTCAGATACTAATCAAAATTAAACCAACAACACTGTAATTGGCTTGGGACAGGCACACAAATGTGGCAGGGTTAAACCAGGTAATGGGATCCCAACCCCCTTCTTGATAATCTGTTTTCTTAACTAGGAATCATACTGTGAATTTATAACTACAATACTGTTGAAGACTTATAAACCATCCTCTAAGAACAGTTTCTAACACTAAGAATATTGGTCGCCAAGCAATACTTTGTATTTCAAATCTCAAGAATATATTGCCTTATTTTTTCGTTTACGAAGAGTTAAAATAAGTCGGCAAAGTGTTTTTACTTGTTTTCAAATTCCCAGAAAAAAAATCATTACTTTAAACTTAAAAATCTGATATGTCTGGTCATATCAAGATCGCTATGGTGATGTGTGGACAAACATTGTAACTCAATAAGTTTCAAAATTGTCGACAAACTCCTTACAATACAAAAACATTTGCAGGACATCAATTTTTCATTATTCCCCAACAAACTCAATTATCATGTGATTCCTTTTGTTTTTGTCCGAATGAAATAAGACGAGGTACTGCATATGTCATCTCTGTTCATTTCTTTTTTGACGGAGAAATACGATTACAGTTTATGATTATGACATTTTCGTTGTCAATTTTACCAAAAAGTGTGAGAAATATTTTGTATAATTATAAAAGGTGTTTAAGATATATATATTTATTTGATTTGTGTATGCCTGTCATAAATATTTTTGACATGAATTTCTCTGTACTATGATCCATATTGACAAGGTATTATCCCAGACAACTATTATCCTATAAAATATGTAACACATTCAATAGTAAACTGATCGTGTAAAGTATATTTTTATTTCAATTATTTATATAATTATTAATATTTTTTTATATAATTATTTATATAATAATTTAATTTGATGTGAATACTGCAATTTGATTGGCTGATCTTCCTGAAGAAACATTGGTTATACTTGATAACACGGGTTGGTATTGTGACATCGCCAACAATCATTTGACAACGACAAATTGAAATAGTGCCATGAAATAATCATAATTAAAATTGAGAAATCATTAAAGTTGTAAAAATTAAATGATAAGGAATATGTTAACTTTTTGAGCAGGTTATACTTGTATAACCTGGTTTGGATCAGTTTAAGCTTTTCATAAAACACTTCACTGTTTATTAAGTGTAAACTGCCCCAATCCAGGTTATATCATATAACCAGTTCAAAAATTCCTTAAATAATAATCTATTTTTTAATTCAAATTATCAACTCAGAAACCAATTGTTGATGCTGTCCATTTACTCACTCACCCATAGTCCATCAAACCAGACATGGTTGTATCTTGGCATGTTGAAGTACAAAGGCAGGAATCATCATCATCTCATTAAAAAGTAACTTGCTTTATAGAGATTTGCCATTATATGGCTGAAAAACTGGTAACTTGCAATTAATCTATACCCACTTAATAATTTTATGCGTATTTTTTATTTTTATATCTCATGTAACAAGGCAAATTTTTATTTATAATTGGACATTTCACTATATATGCAAAAAAAACCAACCTTTTCAATTATATCTTTCTCACCTTATCAAGAAGAAATCAAGAGATTTAGAAGATTATCAAGTAATATTGTTCATGAAAAATTCATGAAAATTCTCATATTTCAGGACAAGACATTGAAAATGTTGACAATTTAATTCTTATCAACAACCTAATCCTTATTTTTGTCCTTGTGTAGTTGATTGCTTTCTTTAAGTCTTTTATGAATAAATTTTAAATTAAACTGTGTTTTTCTTATATATAAATGTTAATGGGTATATTTTTATATCTATATTGTATTCTAGGTGAGAGTCAAACAGATTATGCAAGAAAATAAAAAACTTTACATGTAATTTGGAATTTGTTTTCCTTTTGATCTCACAGAATCAACAAACTGACTGTGATACTGAAAATAATCAGAAAACGTCACATTAAACACATTATAATTTTACTGAAAAAAACAATACCACAGTTTTGAAAGTCTTGACATACACTTTCATTAGTATCACAACTAGTCTGATAGGTCTGTCTTGACCTTCAAAACTGCAGTTATTCTATATTCATATTTTGGTGATTGCCAGTAAATATCTAAAACATAACCTTTATAATCCACTGTGTTATAATCAAACTGTAGATATATAATCTAGGGTGAACAATAAGTTTCTGGAATAATCTTCATCAATCAGGTATGTTTTGAAGTCAAAAGATTGGAAATCCATATAAATTCAAAAATCTTTGGGAGCAAGAAGACTCTAACTATGCCTGAGGGTAGAGAACCTTAGTTTTAATAATACCACTTTTTCTGGATTGGTTAGGCTTATGGTGTTTAACTCCACTTTCAACAATATTTCAGTTATATATTGTGGCAGTCAGTTTTATTGGTGGAGGAAACTGGGGTAGCCGGAAAAAAACGCTGAGCCTGACCTACCGCAAGTCACTGAGAAACTTTATCACATAATGTTGTATCGAGTACATCTTTCCTGAACGGGATTCGAACTCACAACGTTAGTGGCGATAGGCACTAATTGCATAGGTAGTTATAGATCTAACTACCATACAATAACACGATGGCCCTACTATATCTAATAAACATGCCATTGCCGAAACTGCTGGATGATACCCTCATGTACTAATAGTCCACAGCAGATGATACATCATAATGATGATAATACCATCTATGAAAATAGTATGTACAAGTTAAATATACCTGTAATTGGTAGGACATCTTGATCCAGGACAAGTGGAGATAACTCTTCTGTTGTAAGTTTGTCATCGGCTGGAAATAAAAAATAAATATTTAGTATGTTTTCTCTTAAAAAATTAACAAAAAGAAATTCAGACAATGATGGTTGAAAATATCACCAAACACAAGATGAATAATTACTTTTGTTCATCCTAAAACTTCTAAAAACAGAGCAAAGACAATAATACAAGGAAATGAATGTCCTGGTTTAGGACAGGCACAAGGAATGTGGTGGGATTAAACCAGTAAATAGAATTAAAACTCTTTCTTGGAAAAAGTATAAAAATAATTCAGCCCTTCCTGTTTATATAAATAGATATAACAGACACCATTTTTGTGGTTTCAAAGAAATATCACTAAAATGAGAACCGATTAATTACTTTGTTGAAAGGTTTTTGAAAAAACAAAAAAAAGACAAAAACAAACAATAAACAAATAAAAACTCCATTATGTATACCTTGTAATATTATAAATTTTAATATTCACGTAAGGAAAAACATACTTTAGTATTTTAATGTGCTCAGCACAAATATTAACATGACATGATATGGTCGAACTATTGTCACAGATGGTATTAAAAAACAACAAAAAAAAAACAATATTAAATATTATATGGGGTAGGGTTATGGTGTTTAACACCACTTTCAACAATATTTCAGCTATATCATGGAGGTCAGCTTAATTGGTGGAGGTAACTGGAGAAAACCACAGACATACCGCAAGCCACTGACAAACATTATCACATAATGTTGTATCGACCACACCATGCCATGAGTAGAATTTGAACTCATAATGTCAGTGCTGATTGGCACTGAATGCATAGGTAGTTGTGAATCCAACTACCATATGATCACAGCCATTTGGAACAATCATACTGAAGACTGTTGTTGCCTCATATTTATAAACAATGCTGGATTTTTTTCCGGGACTATAGACTTCTTTTTAAGACTTTTTTTTTTAAGTCTCAGTAGAAATAACCTCAGTCAAAAATGAAATTAAAGGGGACACAACTCTGTAAACCAGTTTTTACTTAGCTTGTGAGATATCTACAACTATAATACATTTATACAGCATAACTATATACTAGACTGAATTAAACACCTTCAGAAATGTCCCTAACATCATGAACATAGCCATCTTAAAACTACAAGACAATGATCTACAAAAGTATTAAATACCAGCTTCATCAACAATCCTAAAAAAATTAATCTGATACTAGTGTGTATCATAAAAAATGTTGTGACAAAAAGACATAGCCCCTGTACATCACAATGATAGATATAATCAAATAAATACATTATTATCTTCAAATTTAATAAGATCTATCAGAGCATGCAAAGATTGTAGCAAGACAGAAAACACTTCTATTACAGAAAATAAGATATTCATCTTTTAGTATATACACCATTTAACACTTCTTTTCTAAAACCTATCACACACACATTAGTTATTCATAAGTTTACCAGTAACATCCCTTCATTCTCTAATTCTCTAATAAGCCAATTTCTTTTCAATGAAAAAGTAAATTTTTCCGTTAATTGAAATGAGTATTTTACTTGTGGGTACGTGGGACCTTTGGTAATCCATCAATCGTGCACCTGTCCGTCGTAGAGGCAATATCAGATCTGGATTGGACAATTATAACGGAAATTGAAATGGTGAGAGTCTAATTCATCCCTGGGTTGTACAAAACAGAAACCTCATTTATTTTTTGATCGTAAGATGTTAAAAGCAATTTTCTGAAATCCATAACCAGCGAAAGTCTGAAATTCATTTTCATCCTCACTTTAAATTTTCTTTTTAAATTAAGGAACCAAACAATCACCAGATAAATTGAAAACAGCAATTACGTGGAGAAAGTACACGATGAGGCCATGTTATTTAAGGTCTAGACAGACTGCTACATTTGTTATTCTGGCTAATTTTAAAAAACAAAATATGTAGGGGCATAGTATATTTGTTATTCTATTTCTCCAAGTCTATATGCCTTTGGCTAAATTTTAAAGACATAATTTGTAGGAGGGGGAGGGGGGCATGGTGTTTAAGGTCTAGACTAACTGCTACATTTGTTATTGTTTCTCTAAGTCTTATATAATATGCCTGTGGCTAATTATAAAAGACAAAACATGTAGGGATTAGGGTTAGGATTATAGTGTTTAACGCCACTTTCAACAATATTTCAGTTATACCGTGGGGAGCAGTATTATTGGTGGAAGAAACCAGAGTACCCGGAGAAAACCACCGACCTGTTGCAAGTCATTAACCAAAATATGTGGGAATGTCACCTCAAGAAACATGACAGAAATATAACCCTGTCTTCGGTGGACTGGCACTGATAATTTTGTTAAACATTTTTTGTTATTTCACAAGATTTATTTTACACTGATAAAGATAAAATTAGGTCAATTTTGAAGGTGGAGACAGACATTATCACTAGTATGGCAGAGAGTCCACTAGCATGCCTATGCCGAGACTTTAAAAACTGACATTATTGTTTTTATGGGTAACCACGGTAATGTGTTTAATGTCACGCTGATCGTTAATTTTCAGTATCAGAGACAGTTCATTGATACTGATAATTTACCTCAATGAAATAAAATGAAAAATATCGAAATTACAGATAAGTAGAGCTAGGGTTAAGGAGTTTAACACCACTTTCAATAATATTTTAGTCATATCGTGGCGGTCAGTTTCATTGGTGGTGGAAACCGCAGAGAAAACCATCGACCTGCCGCAAGTCACTGACAAACTTTATCACATAATGTTGTATCGAGTACACCTCGTCTGAGCGAGATTCAAACTCATAACGTTAGTGGTGATAGGTACTGATTGCATATGTAGTTATAAATCCGACTTCCATTAAGGAAATATAAAAATTCTTATTGATATTATCATATATTAATTTGTCATTTATTTATTTTTTTTAATATTTCACATCCTTTCTGACAGAGATTTTTTATTATTACAGGCATGTAGTAACAACCACCTCAAAAGTAAGTAGGAAATATTAAAACTCTTAATAATATTTTTGTATCCTCAAACAATTTAAAAAAATATATATTTCAAATCCTTCCTGACAAAGATTTTTTTTTATTATACTGATGTATAGGAACATCAACTCTCAGGATTAAGAAGAAAATATATATTTTCACATATTACTTTGTCAATCATTACTTTTTTAATATATCCCATCCTTTTCTGACATATTTTTTCTTTTCACTTATCTGTATAGGTATATCAAAAACAGGAGTAAGAAAGAAATATAATCAACCCTGCCAATGTGGTCACCTCTATTAAGCAGTCAACTGTATTATATAAAAGGTCACATTTTTCTTGTCCTATCATAGAAAATTTCATATAAATTTAACCTCTTTTAAGAGGTTACCTGTCTTAAAAGGCCATTTTTTTCTTTATCCAAAAAGGTGACCTCTTAATACAGGTTTAACTGTATAAAAAATAAAATAAAAAAAATCTTTTCCAGTAAGCCATTACACTTACTGACTAGATAGTTTTTTTTATTTGTACTGGTAGCTGTAACTCAAACTACCATAGGACCACAAGACCATGCAGGACCCCTATGACTGTGGTGGTATATTGTTTGGATTAACATCTAGACCTATACAATCAGTGTCTATCACAACAAAGGTTTATGGGTACACAATTTTCCTGTGATGAGGTGTATTTAAGTTTTATAAAAATATTTAAAACTGAAATATAAATTTGTATAAATTGAAAAATGTGTAAAATATCTATTATCAAATTCATCCACTAAAATCTCTATTTATTTTTCTATCTAGTTTCTCATAAACAATATCACAGGAATGTGTTTTAAATGATAAAGATAACAAATTTGATCTTTTGACAAATTTGGGGGTGAAACTGGATAATATAGCTTAGAATATGGTACAATGTACTTTGCAGGGTGAAGTCTAGGATACTGGAGTATGGAGTGAATGTTACCATGCCAACACACCAACTTTCATTTTCAAATTCATTAGTCTGTCATTTAGTCATCCTTTCTTTTTTAATCTGTGAGTTTCAATCCCACTCATGGCAAGGTGCACTAGATTCTTTTTTAACTTGTGAGTTGGAATCCCGCTTATGGCGAGATGCACTAGCTTCTTTTTTAACTCGTGAGTTGGAATCTCGCTTATGGCGAGGTGCACTAGATACAACTTATGTTTGTCAATTACTTGCGGCAGGTCAATGGTTTTCTCCGGGTACTCTAGTTTTCTCCACCATTGTTGAAAGTGGTGTTAAACACCATAACCCTAACCCATCCTCTATCTTAAGGGAACAAAATGATGGTTCATTCTGAAGGAAAAAAAAAAACTTTTCTAGGACTAATTTCAAATTAGTATGTAGGTAGTCTACAGGTGAAAACATGTGTTTCTGTAATAACCTTCATCAGGTAAGCTCATAGTCAAAAGGTTAGAGGGGCCTGGCTGGCTTAATAAATTAGGTCACTGGATCTAACAACTGTAATAACCTTCATCAGGTAAGCTCATAGTCAAAAGGTTAGAGGGGCCTGGCTGGCTCAATGAATTAGGTCGCTGGATCTAACAACTGTAATAACCTTCATCAGGTAAGCTCATAGTCAAAAGGTTGGAGGGGCCTGGCTGGCTCAATGAATTAGGTCACTGGATCTAACAACTCATACAAGCCTATCACCAATATGGCATGGGATCGCACCCTGCTTTGTAAATTACAAAAAAGGGTGCACTCGACTTGCAGCCGCAAGTGATAAAGGTTACCAGTTGCTTGCCCATGATCGGTGGTTTCCTATGGGTACTTTGGCTTCCTCCACCACTAAAACTGGTTGCCATGATATAGCTGAAATATTGTTGAAAGTGGCATTAAACACCAAAAAAATCACATCAAAAGATTAGAAAGCCAAATAATGAAAATGTCTTTGGAAACAAGGAAACCAAAGTGCAGTAAGTGAATAGCAAAAACTGGCTCAGGTCACCTATGCTCAACAGAACAGAACCCATGATAGATTACTCTTCTTCAATCACATAGGCAAATTTTACCGAAATTTCAACAAAAAAAGATGTTCCACAAATATTGTATGGGAAAAAAATTGACTAAATGAAAATTACATCATGAATTAACCCTAGGAAATAAGGTAAAATTCCTTGTGAGTTTTAATACCTTTTATATTTAAGTAGAGAATGGCAGCTAAGTTGAAATTTGTGTGTTTAAATCAGACATAATTGCAATGAATTCTAACAAAGATTCCTTTAATTAACATTTGTAGCCCTGAAATGACCCAGCGTAATTCAATAAGTCAATTAACCAGCCTTTATCAGCTATAATTCTGCCATCTTAACTCATTCAAACAGGATTAGAGACAAATTCTCTGATTTGAAAATCCCTCAAATAAAAGAAATCAAATTTTAGATTTCAACTAATATCACAAATATGTTGAATATTGCTTAAATTACACCCAGAAGCTTGTCTTTGTGACATAAAATCATGACTTAATGTTTGGTAAATTGAGCAGTAGAGGGATTCTTATCCTGCAACGGGAAGCCATTGAAATTTAAAGTTTCCTGGTTTTTCTCTACCTAACAAAGATCTTATTGGGTTAACTACAGAATTAATAGGCTTAATAGGTTTTACACAGGATTTATGATCTTAAATTTGCATTTTATTACCGATTCTTCTATTTAAAAACTTTCTGTCTTTTGTTAAAGGTATGAAGTAAACACGATGTCTTCAAGTGTTCAGGAAAGAAAGGTCTTTTTTCATGCAGATTTGTGCAATTGTATGAAAATGACAAATAATGTTTCAAGTTCAGTAATTTTTTTAATCTGCTTGACAACAAGATAATAAAATTCTAATGAGGAAGGAACTTCACCAAAATCTTTAACATTGAAAAGCTGAGATTTAAATTATATAATATAATGATATCAGTCCACAACAATGTTAATGACATCTTCTTGCAAGTAGGGGTCTGGATATACATTGTAATTACAGGAGAAAAGAAAAACCTAAATATCTAATTTAGTGTGCATGACACGTTTCTGTAAAAACTTCATCAGGTACGTTTCTGTAATAACCTTCATCAGGTACGTTTCTGTAAAAACCTTCATCAGGTACGTTTCTGTAAAAACCTTCATC
>MJUT01048041.1:13985-59152 GCA_002080005.1 Gigantidas platifrons | reverse complement strand
TGGAGCAGGTACACCCGACGACTCATTCTTTTTCTAACCTTCAATTCCACTTTCTGAAGGATTTTCTAAATTTGTAGTGATTGCTTTGTTTTCCTTTTCATCAGTGGCAGTGTGTTTCGCTCTTTTCTCCCCCGCGGGAGCAAAATATGAAGATATACGCTTCATGGCTTTGACATGTCACGCATCATGCTTAAATTTACCTTGACAAACAAATTCTAAATGTGACTTGGACGCTTGACAACGACTTTACATAAAGCTCCCTGCTGACACAGATAAAGACTTTGTAAAAAACGGACATATTTCGGGACTGATTTCCGGAATATATTACCGGGACGATCTCAAAAGGTAAAAAAGCAATGCGCCCGATTTGGCCCAGTTGACCATTTCAATCGCGCCAGAAAGACAAAAATCGCGGGAATGGCGCAATGGCGCACTCTAGATTGAACACTGTACGGTTTACAAATTAATGCGCCAAAACTACACATAAAGTCAACAAACATTGACACGGTAGAAAGGGGTGAGAAAAAGAGTCAAACACCGTAAAAGGTGCAAGATAGTAAAATCTGTGACACCCTCGGGTAAGATTTAAATTGTATCAGACTCGGACAAGCCTCGTCCGATACGATTTAAATCTTACCCTCGGGTGTCTCACAGATTTTACTATCTTGCACCTCTCCCGGTGTTAGACCCTATATGTCTATAATAAGTTATGAAAACTCATCAGATGATGACAAATGCCTCGTCATGGTAACAGCTCACATTTACTTACAATAAAATCCAGATTAACACATGCATAGGCATTTTATTTATGAGTATCATACTGTGAAGTTTTATACATTTGTATGTGTATACATTCATTTTCAATTCAAAATGGAGAATACATGTATAAGGAAAACCAACCTTCATTTCATTTTCACTTCATATACACCTGTATTTAGGTATCATATTAATTTCAAAAGTTACAATAAAATGCAATTTAGAATTAATTTTAAGATTCTTACATAAATCAATAAATATTAATCTAAGCAAATCAATATTAGATATTTGTTGTATCTTGACTTTTCTTTTTTTTTTCTTTTGCGATACACTAACATGACATCCCATCACGGTTTACATTTCCAACCAACCAATCAGGGATCACTTCATGGATCACATTTTCAACCAACCAATCGGCGATGAATAAATATTTAGGTATCAAAACAGAATATATGCCAAAAACTGTTGCCTGATTGGTCAATATATTTAACTGTCTTGCATATGATTGGATGGTCAAACATGCCTATATATTAAAACTAAAATCTCAAAAGTTTGGATCTCACTTACAATGAGGCCTTTATTTACATACTTATTATAACAAATTTTCACACAAATTACAATAACAAATTATAAATAGTATGCTATAAGCTGTCTTCTCTATGGGTAACATAGCTTTGTATGACCTAACAGATCACAGATGCTTATAAATCATTCCTGCTGCTCACAAATGCTAAATAACAGAATGGTGTACTGTCATTAGTCTTACCAACCTTCTGTTTCTAAAAGCCACCTGTGACATGCCAACAGCTTGTCATCTTTCCGAAATAGCAAATTTTTAAGAAAACAAAACTTTACAATTTCTACTACCAGAATACACTGAGTGAACAGGTTATCAGTTGTAAACTAATTTTAATCACACATGATCTTGCAGCTTGCACATACAGGTATTTTATAGAGCAAGCGTTTAAAAACAATGTATTAAAAAAGATATTTAAGGAAATACATGTAGTTCAGGTGACACTTTACATTTGTCGAAGTGTATACAACAAAAGCATATGCTAAAAATCAATTCATAAGTTAGAATATTAGAATAAAAAAAAATTTGAAAAACCATGTAATTCTGGTGGTGCTTTTTTGTTGTTGAAGTGTATACAAACAGAAGCATGTGTTGAAAATTAACTTGTGAATTATAATACAAATTTAGAAAAACCATGTATTCTAGTGGTGCTTTATTGTTGTTGAAGTGTATACAAACAGAAGCATGTGTTGAAAATTAACTTGCGAATTATAATAAAAATTTAGTAAAAAAAAACCATGTAATACTGGTGGTGCTTTACCTTTGTCGAAGTGTATACAAACAGAAGCATGTGTTGAAAATCAACTTATGAATTAGAATACAATTTATTATGAACAGGATGACATTAAAATTCTATTTTGTATTCTTTGTAACAGCTTATAGGCATTTATCATTTCTATAACCTTCATTTCATTTTTAATTAATATTAAAAATAAAAGAATTTCTCAAGGTACTAAAAATGTACAGATATTTTTACTTCCTTCTTAATTAACATTTCAAGGTAAATATTATGAGGGATATTATGAAAGTCATTTCTGTGTTTTAGTACATGTACACTGATAAAATTTATTTGTTTTCTCTAAAATAAAATTATAAATACCTCTTTGTAATTAATATAAATCTTGAAGTTATTGAAAGTTTACCAGCTATATTCTCCAGGGCTTTCAAAAGTTTTTAAAGTATTGAGTGCCTACAATGACTTAAAAGAAAGTGGCTATTTGTGTGTTTTGCTTATGTAAAAAAACGGTCAAAGTAGGAGGCTCAAGACCTTTAATAGCAGGTGGAATATAGCCGGCTTCCACATAATTTTGAAAGCTCTGATTTTCTGGGAAGTCATTTATATTATTATTTTGGCATTTTGCAAGACCCAAGAGACAAAACAGATGTACAGATGTACAGCAATCACAAAATACTAAGCAACTGAAATATGCTTACATCAACCCCAAAAATATGCATATGAACTATAAATTTGATCTCTTATACTTGACTTGTCTACTAATAAAATGAAAAACAAAAAATTCCATTCTTTCAGAAAAGTTCCAAAATTTAATAGAAAAATCGTAGAAAGAGGCAAAATCAATACCACTAATACACAAATACATAACCTCTGACCCCTAATACACATTACATGACAGCTCACTTTCATGGCTTGGTACAGATCCTCCAATAAAAAAAAACCCTGCAAGGTAAAAGTTTTATGGGCCCAAGCCAGTCCCTTCTTAGTGGAATGATGCAGTCATACTAACTTATTATTAGATCTACCAAATTTGGAAGTTTATTTCTATCTGCCAAATTTGGAAGTTTATTTCTATCAACAATTAATATTAGTACTATTGTTGATCTATTTATACAGGTATAATTAGTACATATAATTAGTCATTTATATATAAATCTGTCATCTGTTGATTGACAAATCCTAAGCAAAATAATATCACAAATCACACGGCATTTCAGTTTAGGTCACATAAACACACACCAAATCCGAGGTTAAACACATTCATATGGGGTGGGTGTAGGAATGGCTGGAATGAGGTACAGACTCTAAGTTCATTACATAATAAAGTACAGAAATGTAAATTAGATTTATTTATAGAATAAACATTAGCCAGCATCAATTACATTTGTACAAAGCATAGTTCCATTCAATGATCATTTATGTATAATATGTACATACAGTGGAACTTCGCTAGCTCAAACTCGGATGGCTTCAATACCATGGATCGCTCTAATTGTTTTTTGAGTCCTGTTAATAAAAAAAATGTAATGGTTTGTGGTTGAAGATATTTTTATCATTTCTCCATTCATTGGGTTCTTTCAAACATTTTCCTGTTGTAATTCCTGATAAGATGGATGGCTTTTCGTGATAGGGTCCTTATAATAGGAGGGCTACTGTACACACCTTGTCCAGTTTTGGGTTCATTTGTTTCAGCAACCTTAACTTTAATTTTTTTTTAAATATACCAATCCAATATTTAACTACCGGTATGTCCAGGATTGGCAGCCATATTGGATATCCTACTGATCCAAAAATCGTTTAGTCTTTGGGTGAATCATGAAAACCAGAAGACATCTTTAAATATGGCTCCGTTGCTAGAAACATCCTGCCACAATGAGAAGGATTTCAAATGGTTCTGTTGTTTCAGAAAAGATTGATTGATTGTTTGTTGTTCAACTAGAAGTGAGCAGTATCTTAGCTATATTCATGAGGAGAATAAGATCTCAAACAATAAACCATGTAGGTAAAAATTAGCAATGGCTCAAGGGTTATTTGCGCATGTTTTGACGCAGTTTCTCTATGTTAAATTGTATATCTCAACACTGTGGCTATCTTGTATTCATGATTGAGACAATAAAAAAAAACAAGCATAAACTGCGCAGAATACCATCATGGGTTCGTGTGAAGATTTTCACAAATTTACAAATGAAAAATGTTCTGCTGCGGTAGCCATTTTGGATTTCTGATGGACATAAAAAAAAACATTTACTTTGAAAAGAACCATTCATCTGTAGTTTATGTGTACTGATTCACCTCGGTTTGGAGTTCCTGAAATAATTTAATATTCTCTGATATGGTCTTGTGTTAATTAAACTATGCCGTCATATCTTTGATTTTCTATTAAAAAATCTAGCATCTATTGTGTAGATGACCATACACCATCAAATTGGTCATTCATGTTCATGCTGAAATCAATTTTCTATGAAATTAACACTTTCTAACTTAAGTTCTATTTTGGATGTCATTTTGACGCAAATGAGTGATAATTATTTACTACCAAGTAACAAATTTTTCACCTTTATCAAATATCAAACAAATGTGCATTCGATGCTTCCTTGTATCAGAAAAAAACAAGAATTCTGAGAGTATTGCACACAGCAATACATTGTCCCCTACCGGCCGCAAAAATCAGAGGACCTAAAATATTAGAAGTATCACCTTGCAGTGACTAGAATTTAAATTACAAGTTCAAGGGCCAAAACTCTGGCAAAAATAATTCAAAAAGACAGAAATTTGAATTTTATCTTAACTTTTACAGTCAAAAATAATTCAAAAAGACAGAACTTTGAATTTTATTTGAACTTAACTAGGTATAGCTATAAATCAGCAAATATCGACTCAATAATATCTCAAATCACTTCCAAAAACAGTCTTGACTAGTAATTGATGTGGAATGACAGACAGTTAGCAGTTGAGGAAACCAATTACAAAGCAAATAATATATTACATGTATTATATTTTTACATCTTTTACATATTTTTGTGACTGCCATCAGTGGTAGAATTAAATGTTTGAGGTATACCTTACATCACTAGACTAGAAACACTGAGAAGGTATCCACAATCAATGCTTGGAGCAATGTTCAGCAGGAGACACAAAATTGAGCAAAGCAAGTGTTGTAACTCATCTAGAAATAGCTATATACCAAATATCAAGTCAATATCTCGAAGGATGTAAAAAAAAGTCCGGACAACTTAAAATAGAGAGCAAAAAATACAAGTTCAAGGGCCATAACTCAGCCAAAAATCATTCCACCAGAACGAAATTCAAACTTACACTGTAACTCATCTAGATATAGCCACATACCAAATATCAAGTCAATATCTCCAAGGAACTTTAAAAAAAAGTCCGGACAACTTAAAATTTTAATGTGACGGACGAACGGAACCTAAAACTATAGTCCCCTTCGGCTTTCGCCGGTAGTGGACTAAAAACCACCCAGTGACATGTGACACTGTTAAGCATGCATGCAATTAGTTGTTGCTATGTCTGCTAAATGCAGTAATTAAGAAAAATTTAGCGAATTCTGAAATTCAAGCCCCCTATCTAGATTCTCCCTTCTCAGCATAATGACTGGATACTAAATCCATTATGCAGTGAAGAATTTTACAAAGAAATATAATAAAAGCCATAACATTTTTTAGTAAGAATAAATTGAAGCAAAACAAACTTCCTGTATTATTGGTTACAATTATATAAGTATTATCATCTAAAGAGAAAATTCTGGTGAAACTATACAGTCTGACAAAAGTTAAGCACCACCTGACTTTTTTCAATAATATCTTTTCTAATAATGAACTTATTTCACATCGGTTTGCTGTTTTCGTTACCTGTACACACATATAAATGTACTTACTTACCTGTGAAACAGATTATTGATCGATTTTTATTTATGTGTATATGACAGGGTGTGTAAAGTGCCACGTGTACTTTTCAACATTTGTGTTTGCGAACGAACGCTGATTTTGTGTGTGTAGAGTTTTAAGTTTAATTTTCTATTGGTTTGGTATGGTGCGACAAAAATTAACCATACCAGAAAGGTGGCAAGCTGTTGGCATGCATAACGGTGGTTTTAGCCATAGAAGGGTGGCAGACCACTTCAGGGTTAACCATTTCATCATTGTACGACTGATGCAGCGTTTTCGTCAAACGGGGAATGTTACTGACCGTCCACGTGCAGGTAGACCTCGCAAAACGATGCCGAGAGAGGAGCGGCTCATATCCAGATGGGCGTGGCAACGGCAGTTCAGTACAGCTGGTGCACTTCGTGGTAATTTAGCGTTTGGAGGCCACATTAGCACATGCACTGTAATCAGAGGCCTCCACCATCAGGGAATGCGAGCGCAACGACCCATAAAACGTCCACAGTTGACATTATGTCATCGCCATGCTCGATTTGACTGGTCACATGATCATTTGGGGTGGACTATTCGCACATGGAGATGGGTCCACTGGTCTGATGAAAGTCGTTTTTTGTTACGCCCTACTGACGGTCGTGCAAGGGTTTGGCGCCAACGAAACACTTCATTTCAGAACAACTACATTTTGGGCACAACTGCTTTTGGGGGTGGGGGTGTAACTGTCTGGGTTTTTTTTTCCTTTGACTGTAAGTTGGACTTGTACGTTCTTGATGGTAATCTGACAGGCCAAAAATACCGTGACAATGTGCTCGCTCCACACGTAGTCCCCCTTTTCGACAATCATGCGTTGGCTGACAGGCCAATGTTCATGGACGACAATGCTAGGCCACATAGAGCCCAAATTGTACAACATTTTTTACAGCAAGAGGCTGTTCAGACAATTCCATGGCCTGCGATGTTGCCAGACATGAACCCTATAGAGCATGTATGGGACTTTATTGGCCAAAAAATTAACAAACGCAATCCAAAATGTCAAAATATTGACGAATTAAGAACTGCTATCTTACAGGAGTGGCAACAGTTCCCCCAAGAACGGCTTAGGCGTCTTGTGCGATGCATGACGAGCCGTGTTACAGAAGTTCACAATGAACGCGGTGGATATACTTGTTATTGATTTTTATGCCTTACACATACGCACAATAGATGCTTTTAAAAGTTCTTAAAATCTGAAGACCCTGCATTTTAATGCAATGTTAAAAACTTCTTTTTTTTGATTGATTGATGGACGTTAAACATCAATCAATCAATCAAAACTTCCATCAAAGACAAACTGGTTTTACGTTTTTCCAGCGCCTGTTTTGAACCCCATTTTTGCCACGTCATAGTCACGTCTTTCAGGATGATAAATACTTCATAGATTGGTAATTTTAGAGCCCTTGGTGTAGTCTTTTAAGAAGTGTAAGAAAAATGGACCATTGATTCAGCTAGCGCTCGTCACTTTCGTCATTGACGATTGATTTTCGAAAGTGACGAGTGTTTCCCGTACCCAATTCGCCACTTGAATTTTCAAAAAATCATAGAAAAATGTTTGTAAAAATCCATTTTTCTTCTTCATTTGCTGATTCAAACTAATTAGTCACTACAATGACAATTTTATGACATGTCGCAAGCCAATCAACGGATTATAGACTTTTTGTTTCGATTGCGTAATCTTCGATCTCACCTGGCTTGATTTACCTGGTTAAAGATAATGATCCCGACAAAGAATTCAATCAACGATAATGATTTTTTTTATAGTTATGACATGTACTCAAAATGCCACAGTATGTGGACATATTTTTGTAATCGTCATTCATTGCACGATTCGTCACAATGTCCGGAATAACGGGAAAAAATGCCCGGAATAACGAACTATTGTTGCCATGTTTCATTTATGAAAATGTCAGTATCATGTTTATTGAAATCTATCGTATCCAATAATTATTTTGAAAGTGATTCTCTCGAAAAGTTATAAAACTTTAAAATAAAAATGGCACCATCAAAAATGCAGGAGTACGCATCCACCGAATCTACTTTTAAGCAAACAAACTTTTGATGTATTTATTCCCATTTCTGTGACATGAAATCTTAGTTCTCGTACATGTATATTTAATATGTTCATTTATATGCAACGGTTGGTCATTCAATATTCGTTGAAATACACTGCACAAGGACCCATCAGATTTTTTATTGATCTGCATCCGGGTATTAAAAATTGCGTTCTATTTATAGAACTATTTACAAACAGACATGTGTCTGCAATAAAAAAAAATAACTACAGTATTTTTATTCCAATTGTTGCAATTTGATTATGAGGTCTGAGAAGTAATAATATATTTCACAACTTTTTCCAGTTTTTGATGTTTGTTCTATATATTTTATTACTAGTTGGACCATTTGGCAAATTGGCAGAGGCATATTTTTTTCTGCTGAAGACCACAAATATGAGTTATTACAATTGTGGTATTAGACCAAAACACAGTAATATTTAAAAAAAAAAAAAGGGGGGGGTTATTACAACTTATGTGGTATTAGATCAAAAGTAAATTATTATAATCTCTATAAGATTAAGTTCAATATATTCTTGTCTATTCATATTTAGAAAAAAAAATTCTGCTCCGCGAAAGTGACTAATGGTCTCAAAATCCTGGCTGAATCCCTGATGGTGATATCTATATTATTGTTTTAACAGTATTGATGTAAAAAAATATATCGATAAAAATATAGGGTGGTGCTTAACATTTGTCGGAGTGTATATTAATTCTCCTATTCTTATTATAATAAAATATAATTTAAAGTTAATTTTAACTATTTCACATTTTGTTTGTGTCAAAAATACTTGTATTCAGTTGACCACTTCTAATGTAATCTTATCTCTGCCATCGATCAATCATCAAAATTGCCAAAAATGGAGTTAATCTAAAGTTTGTAGACCTTTGATCAAATTTAGGGATATCTGGACTAAATAATAGGTTTCCTACTTACATACATCGTAACATGTTTACTTGAAAATGGCATTAAACTCCATAAACCCCCTTTAAGATATCCCTCCTCCATCCCCTCAGAAATACTTGTTGTCTAAATAGCTACCTTTTTTACTTGAAAGTGGCATTAAACACCACAGTCAACTTATAAGTCTATCAAATGTATAGGATTCACTGGTAGACCCCAACACTTTAGGACCCTTAAAAATATACCTTAAAGAGCAGCAACATTAATATCAAACTCAGACCAACTTAACAATAATAATAATAATAACAATAAATGATAATACTAATTAATAAGAAAAAAACCAACGAAAAAGAATAAGTTGCAAAATATTGGTTGGGAGATTTAATAACCATAAAATTTCAAAAATGCCTTTAATCGTTTTTTATTTTTTCAAACTTCAATCAAAAACATAAACTGATGGTATATCATACATCAAAATTATTAATTACCTTCATCATTTGTATCAAACTGAAAACAATCAATATCCTCCATATTCTCTAACATGTGTTAGATTTCTCACACAGGTATCTTGTGTTACAATGACATGTATAATATGACATTATCAGGCCTGCTGTGGAATACTTTATAATACATTGTAAGTACTTTGAGAAGTTCACAGATCATGCATGATAAAGACTAATCTTAAAGAGGCAGCTACTTAGACCACAAGTGTTTCTGAGGGAATGGAGGAGGGATATGTGTAATTCCTATCTCCACACATACACATGGATATTCTTTCAGACTCTCTCTAATTTACCTCTGAGGAATCATTCTTACCTACACAACATATATATCTTTTCAGACTCTCTTTAATTTAGGGGCTAGGGTTGGGTCCATATAACTCTCAGTTCATATTCCCTTTTCTCCTGGTTCACAAGACATTACATTTTTGAGGAGAGCTACGTGTAGCTATTGGCTGTTAGTAATCCTCGTTAAATAAATAAAGAATTAAATTAAATTAAGACATTACACAAAGATCTATTTATACAACCTTGTGGTCTTTCTCTCTTCATTATTGATCTATGTTGTTTTTCTGTCCTTGATTCCTTGTCTCCACCAACCATGCTCCTATTTTCCTTCCTCTTGACTCTCAGGTTCACACCCCCTTTTCACCCTCTAGTATTATGGCTACTTGTTTTGATGTATAAGAACATACCAAATAAAACTTGATCTTTATTGTTACATGAACATAAACAAAGGTAAGGAGACTTATTTTAGCCCATGGGAACACCCAGCATTAAATAATAGATTGCAGAGAATATAATGCCACAAGGTACTACGATAGTGTATTTCCTGCACATACTGATCATCTTGAATTCCATATATTTGTTCAAGACCATACTATAGCTAGGAACAATTAATATAGCAATGTTTGGAAGTAGGTTGACAGAAGAATATTTTCCATAGAGCACCAATTAAACCATGTAGTGGCTGATCATATCAACAATACACTTTACTGGGCCAAGAAAGCAGCATTGTAGCCAGCTTGCTTTTAAATTGTTCAATAGTGTCAGAGAGGAAAATATGCTGAACTTCATTGTACCACAAAAGAATACCAGATGTTGATCTTCATTGTACCACAAATGAACATCAGGTGTTGAACCTGATAATACCACAAATGAACACCAGCAAGTGTGTTTAAGGATGCCATTGAGAATTAATTTTTGCTTCCCTAATTCTCATTTCAAATTGGGATTGATTAATTCAGATAAATCAAAAGGTATAAGAATATAAGAAACCCTAAATTTCAAACTACCGTAAACGGTCTTGTATTAACCGCATTGGTGCACCTCCTTTTGCTCCAAAAATCTCGGGAGAAAAATCTAGTTCAGGTATATAATCTGCATCAACTGTTAACCTGCTTGTGTGGAGGACAAATGTGTGAACCTATCGTAGTATATAATCTGCACCCCATCCCGAAAATACCTTAAAGGGTATTACTGCAGCTAATACAAGGCTTTTTAATGGTACATTGAGATGAGGACATAACAACCGTATGAGATAATATCACCTAACAATCTGGTACTTACCAGATAGTTAAAAATGTTGAAATTAACTTGTCATAATAACATCCTGAAATAATCATCCACTTGTTATAACATGACAGTAAGGTCGTGACCTAGGAAACAATTGTCTAGGACTGCATAATCACCCAAAATTAACTGACCTTGACCATCAGATTATAATATATTACCAGAGGCCCACATGTACCTGCATCGCTGACCTGGGTAAAAAAGATTTATCATACTGTACACTACTGCATATTATAGCATGTTAGATTTTCATCTCCTAGGACAAATCAACTCAAAATACCTAAGAACATTATCACTGGTACACAATTTAATCTTCACATAACAATGCTGTTTCATTCCAAAGACAATTGTATTTCCATTCCTGATATCAACTAACAGTTCTTGGGATTAACTCTTTTTAATTTTTTATTCTATTGCAGTCTATAAGAAAACTTTGGTCAGCTAGGGTTTTGATCCCATATATCCTAGGATATTCATTTGAGAAAGCTTGAATATACATCTCAACTTGATAATTCATGACATTTACAATAGCAATTTCTGTTACTGGTTCTGAAATTTTTCATGAAAGAAACATGTCAGTAAGAGTTTCAATTTTTGTACAATAAAATTAATCAAAATATGAATTGAATGAACTCAACAATGGACAATATATTGTATTGTACAAATGTATTTATTCAGCAGGTCAGTTCATGTACCAAAACATTATATAACCCAACCAACACCAACTAAAACACGAGAAAGGTCTTATTTTTCTTGCAATAATGATGGAATATGCGGGACACAAAGTGATACTTTAGCTCTTCTAAGGCCATGTGAATAAAAAAAGAGAGAATTTTTGCTCCATGGTACAAATACATTATAGTGTATTCTAGTCATACTGACACTTTTATATCCACCACCCTTACTTATCACAATCAAATTTCAGAGTACAAATTTACAAAAATTATATAGTTTATATGAAAACTCCCTCCATATATTGCCACCCACACTTATAGCCAAATTATAGCTTTGTCCTAAAGATGATGGTATAAGAAAGGTGTACTGTATATTACATGTACATGTATAATCAATGATTGAAAAAAATCACAACCAGACCATCCTACATTAAAACCTGATCTTACATATTTCGACTACTAGATAGACAGTGTGGTTTAACTACTAGATAGATAGTGAATTTTCCTGTATCATTCAACATGATTACAACTTAATATTTTTCACCCATAATTTGTTTTTTAAGTTTTGCAAATATTGTTCATAAATTATGAAATGTTTTTGAAAAAAAAGGAAAATTTTATTTTGGCCTAATAGTACATGAAGGAAAGATCAGCTTTCTATTTTGCTAAAAATGATATCACTGAATTAAACTACAATAGATACATTTACATTAAAGTATTTAAACTGCAGTATCATTATTGTTATTATCCTGTGACAATGTTACAAAGGACACACTGATCATTATTATCTTATTATCTACTGATATTTCAGATATATAAATGGCTGGTCAGTAGCTATGGTATTTCATATCATATTTTGTAACCATATAAGCTTCAATAAAATATATTTACCTATAATTATATTTTTTACTGAGTAATGTTATTTTATTATTACTTAAAAATATATATTGCTAAGAATGCAGTAAAGGAAAATTTGAAAAAAGACTAGATATGACAATAGCCAATATCTGACTCTACTACTTTAGAGAATACCGAAGGGGCAATCAAGAATGGACAATCCAGAGAAACTGGCAACATAAGACACAAGACGAAGAAAAACAAAATAAGAAACACTACACAATATGTGTTAGACACCACTATACAAAAATAAACACAAATAATGTAAATAAGACATGAGCTCTACTACAACTATTGGAGGTATAGACGAACTAAACAAACACAAATAACGTAAATAAGTCATGAGACCTCTTACAAACAACTGGTGGTAAAGATGAACCAAACAAACACAAATAACGTAAATAAGACATGAACTCTACTACAACTATTGGAGGTAAAGACGAACTAAACATCGTTTTGATATAGACAGAAAATGAAAGAGGTAATGAAATATAAATCTATAGGGCAAACTTAAATCTCAAACAGGAGCTCTATCAAAATGAATCATTCATAATGTCTTCATAACACCATAATGTCTTCATAACACCATTAAGTTATGTTTGTTCACATTTTGACAATTGGGTTCTTATAACATGTACTGCAGCCTTTCTAAAAACTTGCAAACTAATTTTCAGAATAATCGGCTTTTTCAAATATATGCAAAATTATTATGAATTTTTTTTAAAGAAATTATGACCTGATCTAGGGGAGGTAATTATCATATCAAATTACTTCCCTTTGTTTAATAATAATATTTTGTATAATTTCAAATCATGTAAAATAGTACCAGTATTGATTATATTGATTTAAAAAATGTAGAATTTAAATTTCTTAATTAGCTCATAGCTAGAAAAACAGAAAAGAGAAAGAAATAAAAGAGTGACAAATTTTGGAACAAAACATGTACATGAATTATTCATGACTTATTAAAGGGTAAAGTGATGACTTAAGAAGTTCATGATTATACATTATTATGTTAAAAATGTAAATATCTGCATCCGGAAAAAAAAGTTCAAGAGAAAATAACGGAAGGAAGTTTTAAATTAAATTAAAGTGTTTTAACAAAGATTGCCTTAATTCAATTAACATCGCAAACATTTATACAGAGATGTACTTCTTAAGATAAGTACAAAATTAAGAGGCTTGCTAAAGACTTGATCAAATAAGAAGAAAAACTTTTTTAACTTTTATCTAATTACTGTAATAATTTTCTATATAATCTTTGCTTCCAAAGGTTTCATATTGGATAATAATAAATTTTAATAAAAATATGGATAAGGGCGAGGTGTACAACACTATGTGATAAAGTTTGTCAGTGACTTACGACAGGTCGTTAGTTTTCTTGGGGTCCTCCAGTTTCCTCCATCATTAAAACTGACCGCCACGATATAATTGAAATATTGTTGAAATTGGCGTTAAACACCATCAAACAAACAAGCAAAAAACAAAAAAATATGTCATGTTTGACCCAAATTAATCAAGTGATTTGTGAGAAATAACAGATACAAAATGATGACAATGCCTCACCTAGACATTTGCCCAAAATAAAATTTTCCTAAATTCAAGATATTCAAGTGTTTAATATATAACAGTCCTTGATTTTTATTGATTTTTTTAAACTCTACTTTTCACAAGGAAATATTATGAAAATTACATAACATTTTCCACATAATTATATATGTCGCAAAAATAAAATATAAGATCATAAATAAAGTCAAACCTGTCTATAAAGGCCACTAAAGGGAACTTGAAAATGTGGTCTTTATGAGATGTTGTCTTTTATATACAGGTTAAAATTATATGCACTATTCATTAATGGGGAAAATGAGACTGCCCTTTATAGACAGTGATTTGCTATATAGAGGTATTTTAAGTCAGGTTTAACTGTTGTAACTACATTTATATACATAAATTCTCATGCATTTGTACTTTCAACGAATTTTCTCCTAATCCTCAAATTTAGGGAAAAACAATAACTTTCAAACTTATGCCTTAGCTATAGCACATATTCACAATATATCTTCAATTACTCATATTTATAAAAAAAAAAATCAGATATTTGACATAAACCTTCATTAAATAATTACAAATTCGAAAATAATGTAGGACAGTCATGATGACCAATATCACTAACATCAACAACTATAATTACATTATAATTTAATAATAATAAATACTAAATGTCAGATTAACAACATCTACATAATCAAGTTTTTAACGAATGTTCTAAATATTTTTGCTAAAAAGAATATTTGATTTGTCAAAATTTGACAAAGACAATAAATCATATATAATAGAGAATTATATGTTGTGACAAAATATCACTTGTTTTTGTTATGTATGTATATCTAGACAAAAGTGTGACAGATTGATAGACAGACAGTGCAAGACAAAAAGATTCCTAAAGGGCTATAAAAATTACAGTAGTACACCACTTATTAGGCCAGATCTCAAAGGCACTGAGATAGTAAAATATTATTATATTGCCCCCATCCCTCTTAAAAAGCCAATTTATCATTTAAGAAGAAATGGTCTTATAAGAGAAGGATTACCATAAAAGCAACAACAACAAAAAAAGAAAAAAAAAGAAAACAATTCAGCAATTAAATTCTGTGTATGTAAATTTCTATTTTTAATAAACCCTAAACCAATTATTAATAAAAGTATCAGTAGAAAATAGAAACAGACTTACCAGGCATTGTAACTGATAGACTAAACAATAAAAAAAAAATGTCTTTTCACTTAAGACGATCGTAAATCCATCTGACTGAAGTGTTTACAAAGTCCTCTAAACAAAATGCAGTGTTATAAATTGTAACATACTTAAACATGACTAACGTTGTAATATAGTGCATTACTTAGTTTACACTTGTAATATAGTGCATTACTTAGTTTACAGGACACTTTACAATCAGTTGTAAAACTATCATAAATAATAGTCAAATTAGTGGAGGAGACAGGGCAAATTATTCTTAACTACAGAAAGTTATGTCAGATTAAAAGACAGAGGGAGACAGAATACCAACAGGGCAAATTATCCTTAACTACACAAAGTTATGTCAGATTAAACTAGAGGCTCAGTGGATTGAGCCTGTGTCACTCACCTTTCATTCTGTTTGAGAAAACTTTATACAGAACCTTCCATAGGTGCTTCCTACCAAATTTCCATTAATTTTTCTACTCGATTTCAGAGAAGATTTTTTAGAAATCGACCAATCAGAAACAAGAATTACCTGTGGTGGCCATGTTTGCAAACTGATCAGGACAAAATGAGCATTCTATATAGAGGCCCTTTTATAGATGCTTCCTACTACGTTTCGGTTCATTTGGCCAAGCGATTTTAGAGAAGATTTTAAAAAAAAATCGACCAATCAGAAACAAGAATTGCCTATGGTGGCCATGTCTGTTAACTGATCGAGACGAAATGAGCATTCTTTATAGAGGATCTTTCATAGATGCTTCCTACCATGTTTCGATTCATTTGGCCAAGCAGTTTCAGAAGAGAAGATTTTTTAGAAATCAACCAATCAGACACAAGAATTGCCTATGACTACCATGTTTGGGAATGGATCAGGAGAAAATAAACAATCTTCATAGCGGACATTCCATAGATACTTCCTACCAAGTTTCGGTTCATTTGGGTAAGCGGTTTCAGAGGAGAAGATTTAAATGTGAAAAGTTAATGGACGACAAGTGACATCAAGAGAAGGAGACAGAATAACATGAATAACCTAGGTTTATAATAGAGTGAGATTGACCTTGACAGGGTCAATAGATTCCACCAATTCCTCATATACTACTACTTCAATCTGTATCTTTCAATAAAACTGGTCTTTTAAAATTGATGGGGATTTATTTGGTGAAGTATTATAGATTTGTCTGTTAGAGACACAATAATAACAAACAATTTACTTCAGAAGTACAGTTTCTTGCTTTTTGTCTATTTTAAAAGATTGAATTTAAATTCTCACTTATCAGACAGCAATTTCAATTTATGTCAGATCTGAGAGTCAATATGAAAAGAGGATCTTTCCTATTGTTTAAATTCATCTTTGTATCTAAATTTATAGAATTTATTGTGAGGATGCCTTTTTTCATGTAAAAACAAAATGGTTGCCATTGTATTATGTCAATTTCATTTTTTTGTTTCAAAATACATTGTATATAAATTATAATATTTAAGATTTTTTCAACTAAACTTTTAACTCCCAATAGCTTGTGAGTTAGACTCCTGCTCATGGCGAGGTGTACACAGTATAACATTTTGTGTGGCTTATTAAAGGCCTGTCTTTTTCAAAATTCATTTAAAGGGTTCTGATATGAATATCAGTCTCAAGATCAGTATATCAACAGGGATAAAAATGACCCCATGTGCATGATAGTCAACCAGACAGGGCACATGTGTTGTAGACAAGGAGTCAAAATTCCTAAAGCTGCTGAACATTAGTATCAGACGATGTAAGTGGCCATATAGAAAATATTATTGCTTAATCTAAATACAAACTATCTGTAGCCAACATTTTTAGCAGGGAATGATGGGAACATCCCTATCTGAGTCCACACCTGCTCTAGAAAGGAAAATACTACTACTGGTATTATGAATTCAAAGTTCGTGCATTAATATACTGTAAATCTTAGAATGAAGCAGTGTCCCACAGTCAATATCTAATAGTTCAAGTTTAAAACTAGATCATAGCTGTTTACAGAAAACGACAGACAATACAAAATTACCACAATATATATTTGGTTAAAAAGTTGAAATACTATCAACTCCTTAAAAAAATTACACCAAAATGACAAAGATGATCAGATGTAGAGTTTATCGGCAGAAGTAAAGAATACCACTCCACTGCAGGCTTAAGAGAGCCTTTCACACTTATTTGAGGGTATAAGTTTTGCTCATTGCTGAAGACCCTACTGTGACTGTGAAATGCAGAAGAGAAATAAAAGTGTTGTTCCTTTACTTGAAATTGGATGTTACTAAGTGTAAGGTTGGTTAGTTAGTTTCTCGTGTTCATTAACATAAATATCTTTTTATTATTACCATATATATACTGTCAGTAGACTGTAGATTGTGTAAATATTGACTTCAAATGCTAGAGGGACAATGGAAACAATCGCTGAATCATCTGGGCAAAAACGGAAATGAAATGTAACACTGCTGAAATACTTATATATTTCTTTTATTTCAATAAATATAAATGAAACAACAAAACAAAAACGTTCATACATAGATATAACTTTCAAATTGTTCCAAAATCGGTCGTCAATTGTCATTGAAGTATTCTAGACCCTACATCTTATTTAAAGGGGCCACTTGTGTATGCACAAAAGCAAAAACAAATCTCTTATTTTTGGCCCTGCGTCTTAAATAAAGGAGCGATTTTTAGGGTTGTCATTTTGTCATTGAAGTATTCTAGACCCTGCGTCTTGTTTAAAGGTGTGAATTGTATATGTACAAAGCATAAAAAACCTCCCATTTTCGTCCCTGCGTCTTAAATAAAGGAGAGATTTTTAGGGTTGTTATTTTGTCATTGAAGTATTCTAGACCCTGCGTCTTATTTAAAGGGGTGATTTGTGTATGTACAAAAGCAAAAAAAAACCTCTTATTTCCATCCCTGTGTCTTAAATAAAGAAGCGACTTGTGTATGTACAAAAGCCAAAAAAAAAATCTTATTTTCGTCCCTGCGTCTTAAATAAAGAAGCGACTTGTGTATGTACAAAAGCAAAAAAAATCTCTTATTTTCGTCCCTGCATCTTAAATGAAGTAGTGACTTTTAGTGCAGTAAGACAGTAATTAATAAGAAGATCATAAAGAGCCTCAAAAACACAATTATTTGTTACAAAATCGGTTGTCATTTGTCATCGAAGTATTCTAGATCCTGAGTCTCATTTAAAGGGGTAACTTGTGTATGTACAAAAGCACAAAAAAATGTCTTATTTCTGCACCTGCATCTTAAATAAAAGGAGCAATTTCTTGTGCAGAAAGTACGATAATTAACAAGAAGATCCTAAAGAGCCTCAAAAACACAATTATTTGTGCAGAAAGTACGATAATTAACAAGAAGATCCTAAAGAGCCTCAAAAACACAATTATTTGTTACAAAATCGGTTGTCATTTGTCATCGAAATATTCTAGATCCTGAGTCTCATTTAAAGGGGTAACTTGTGTATGTACAAAAGCACAAAAAAATGTCTTATTTCTGCACCTGTGTCTTAAATAAAAGGAGCGATTTCTTGTGCAGAAAGTACGATAATTAACAAGAAGATCCTACGGAGCCTCAAAACACAATTATTTTAGGATATGTTACAATTCTCATAAATATGAATAGCCATTAGACGTTTAACAATGTATTTAATAACTCCACTTGAAATAAATGTAATTATTACACAAGTGGTAACCATCCATTTTAGTTATAGGTTAATTTGTCAGAGACAGTACTTTATTGTAATTGCTATATTATTAGCACTGTTTGCTCAGCTTATAGGTTAGGATCACAATATTTAATTACAAACTACATGTATTACAGAAGCAGGCATTTATCCTATTAGAGAAATAATGTTATTCAATTTATTCTACACATTTAAGGGTTGACAGTAGCATTGTCAGAGAGAACATTTATCAGCATACTGCATGCACTTAGATAAATTGTACTTAAGGTACATTATAAATAAAATAGAATTTCTTCATATGTTTTTTTTTCGGAAAAGAGTTTAGCTGATTGAAAGTGTGCAGTAAATATGGTGTAACCTGTAACAGTATCCATAAGCTTAAATGCAGAATGAAGGTCTAACAATGCAGTTGTTCTCTAAAAAGAGTTTAGCAGATTATAAGTGTTGAGAAAGTATTATGTCACCATAATTTTAAATAAAGGTCGGAAAGAAAAGTTTGAAGATACCGAAAGGGTAACTAGAAACAGAAGAAAAAGACAAACAATGATCTCCAAAATATTACACAGAAAACTAAATATTGAGCAACACACACCCAACTAAAGACCGAGGGTGAACTCAGTTGCAGTTATATCAATATAATTCTTTTTAGAATAGATACAGTATATTATATATATTTAAAGTACAAAAATTAAACAGAAGAAAAACCACATTTCTACAAACTAGATTTCTGCAATATGTTTCATATAAAGGGGAAAAAAGCAATTCTTTAAATTGAATTGTAAATTATGCTGCTGGCAACATACTATTTTTCAATGTAATTAAGAAAAATAGCATATTTTTTTTAAATAACGGGATGCAAGTCTTAAGAATATTACATAGCAGTAGAAACATTTTGCTCACTTCACCATATCTACTTTATAAAAAGTTAAAATTTCATATATATAAATAAATGGTTGATATGTTAATCAAAGCTGTGATTACATATGTAGTAATGAATATAAATCCTTTTTTGGTGATGATAAAAGAGATAAAATCTGCAATAGGACATGCTATAAATTATTTGCTAGACAACATTTATATTTGCTATGGCAATAAAATGTTAGAATTCCAATGGGAATGAATTGTGCTCCTCTCCTTGCTGATTTGTTTTTATACTTTTGTGAATCTCAATTTATTGCTGTTTAAAGACCCTTCTAAGTACATCTTAGTTTATTCAACAATAATTGCAGATACCTAGAGGATATCTCAAGTGTAAATAATCTGAGGTTTTAACAAATTTATCCCAAGAAACTAACTTTGACTCAAATGACTCAATTTTGGGTCAAGGTAAATTTAACAGCACATTCATGACAAAAGAGGCCATTTTCTTTCCTTATCGTTAATTTCCTTTTTCATATGGTGACATTCCTGTGGTCCTATCATATGGTATTTACATTTTACAGTTGGTTAGTATTGCTCATACATGTAATAATGTTTCAGAAGTAATTCCACTAAAGAATTCTCCATAGCATTCTATGTTAAATAAAATCTTTTTGAGCTTTCATACAGGTTTCACCTGAAGTTTAATATAAGTGAAACTCATATCTCAGGGGTACCTTATTGGAAGTTTACCTTCGAAAATCAACAAACATTTAATGGCATAGAAGAAAAAACAGACAGTCCGAAGTTGTCTACCGTCAAAAATCCTACTTTCACTTTTGATTTTACACAAATTCAGGTGGTTTCTTTCTAATTCAATAATTTTTTTATTTAATGCCACAAGGTCATCAAACATGGGCTTAAAATTATGCTAAAATCTCTAGGTTTCAACTGACATTCAGTATTTTGCAGTATCTAATATGGTTTATTTTTTATCTAACAATGTAGGAATTCATTTTGTATTTACATATACTAGTTTATCCTACATCATTTTCAACAGGTTTCCGGGTTTAGTGGTATTACACCTTCAGACTTCAATGATCAAACTCTTGTGATAACACAATAACCTTTACACCAAGGATTATTGAAACTTTCACAAATTATTATTATTGCTACAAAGATCTTGTAAAAGGAATTTAATTCTACATGAAGATATGATTACTGATAAACAAGGTATTTCCCAATCATGAAATGATGTTTCTATGATGTTATATAAAAAAAAGCTGACATGGTCAAATCTGACACATCTTATCTTATAAAATCATTTAAAAAAATCTTGTTCAAAGAATCTATAACTATAGTTGGCTCTTTGATAAAAATAGACTTATATAAACTTAAGTAGGTTCAACTAGCAAAATTAGTACATTTATATTTATTCTATACCATATTACTCTTTTTTATTCAATGTTTACTTCAAATTAAAGATCACCTATTACTTGAAGCCTTACGGTCATGAAACTTTCGAGTACATATTTTGTATTTTGATTCTAAAATAGTCCAACCAGAACTCATTATTGAATATATATTGGATACAGCTTTCTAATTGCTGTTTTTTTTTACCACGAATACAAAAAACATACTCAAAAGTTTTATGACCTTGCAAAGCTGAGTTGAAAATTATAACGAATAGGATGTTAATCCCTTCAAAATAAATGTAACCTTGGTAACAGGAGTACCATCCAGCCATCATTTATGTACATGGTAAAATCCAGCCATCATTTATGTACATGATAAAGTATAGGCTTAAATACATGTAGTATTTTACTTTCTGACAACCTTTGTTATATTGGACTTCTGTTTTACACAAAAAAACATCCACTCTGTAAAGGACATGCATTTATATTCCTGCCAGGATTGTATTCAATTTACTTAGTAGAATCATTTAAGACAAGTAGATGCCAATAGGGTAAGTGGAAGCTGTAAATTGATAAAAGGCAAACAATACAATGACAAAAGGGAAAAATGATAAAGGGACAAAGAAGTATCTACAAAACACTATACAGAAAACTAAATACAGACCAACACAAATGCCACCAAAAAATCGAGGGTGAATTCAGGTGATCTGGAATGATGACCAAGTCCTACTCTGACTGAAGTGGTCATCATGGATTTCGGATCACACACAACAAATCATTATAAAGGACCATCTAATGATTTTTCCAGTACAATTTGAATTCAATGAAAATTGTCAGATCTGAGAGGAACCCTTATATAATTGTTTTCCATAGAGTTATCTCTTTCTTACCGTGTAACGATGTCATGAGGTTGAGTGGGCACACCGTAGAGGACACCCAAGAATCAGTCCTGCTAAGATTACAATTAGTTTGTTTAATGGATTCAAACTCGTAGGACATAATAACCATGTGAAAAGTTAACAAATGAATATGCAGACATGCACTTAGTATAAATGCCTATAGTTCTGACAGAAAGCACTGTTGAGGTGTGTGGGCTAAGAATAACATAAAAGATGAATTATTACAACTGTAAATGGGTATTGTATACAGAGTAAGTAGACCCCTCTTTTAAGTCACTCTCACCAAAGGCCACATCTCTTATCAGGCCAGATTGCTCATGCCTTGAGATATCAAAAATAAAAGACTACTAAGTTGTCATCCTCTTATATTGGCCACCTTTTCATTACAGAAAGGTGGCCTTAATAGTGGGAATTAATATTTCTCCCATTATACTGTGTTTTAACCCCGCTGAACCAGTGGTGGGAAAATCTGTAATCCTCTAGAGGATTAAAATGTCTCGTGCCTTTCCCCGCATTAATTTCAAATTTTGAAATAAAATCCGTGCTAAATAATGGGAGAAACAAATTCTCCTGCAGTGTGGGTTACGATATTTCTCCACTCTCGAGAGTTAAATTAAAAATTTTAGCCACTCGCCTGACAGCTTGTGGTTAAATTTTTTATTTTAACTCTCTTGAATGGAGAAATATCGTAACCTACAGGCAACTGAAGGAGAATTTATATATATTAATTATAGTGTGAAAGATAAAAATATAACAAGCATAGCATGATATCTGTTGTCACCCCCCTACTGTTTAACAATTTAGCAACAATTTTGAGATTTAGTATTATGAAAAGAAAATCTAAACAGTGGTGGTTATCTATTTCACAATTGAACAATTACCTCTCATCTTAACTGAACTCACTAAACACAAAAAAGACCATGACATATGATGTTGGAAATCCAGGTCGTGGGTAGGGACAGGCACAAAAATGTGGTGGGGTTAAGCCTATTAATGGGATCCAAATCCTCCTCTCTTGATAACTAGATCTCCAACGTTAATACACAGTCTTCGAAATTTACTGGCCCGAAAACTTCAAAATTAGAATATTTATATAGATTCTACTGACAAAAATTGGCCAAAAGTCACCGGTCCGAATCAATTTTCACTGGCTGTAGGCCACCAGACCACTGCTAAAGTCGATGACTGAATACATATAATCAAACGATAAACAACCTGCACAGATTTGCTTTCACTCAAAAACACCACATACAAAAATGTATGACAACATAAACAAGGAAAGTACAACATACAGATGGACAATACTATAGCAGGGTCAATGAATGCTTGTAGCTAACTGACTTAACTAGCTAGGAAGGTAGAATCTTCTGGTAAAAGACCATGCTTGTAGCTAACTGACTTAACTAGCTAGGAAGGTAGAATCTGCTGGTAAAAGACCATGCTTGTAGCTAACTGACTTAACTAGCTAGGAAGGTAGAATCTGCTGGTAAAAGACCATGCTTGTAGCTAACTGACTTAACTAGCTAGGAAGGTAGAATCTGCTGGTAAAAGACCATGCTTGTAGCTAACTGACTTAACTAGCTAGGAAGGTAGAATCTGCTGGTAAAAGACCATGCTTGTAGCTAACTGACTTAACTAGCTAGGAAGGTAGAATCTGCTGGTAAATAGCTAACTGACTTAACTAGCTAGGAAGGTAGAATCTGCTGGTAAAAGACCATGCTTGTAGCTAACTGACTTAACTAGCTAGGAAGGTAGAATCTATTGGTAAAAGACCATGCTTGTAGCTAACTGACTTAACTAGCTAGGAAGGTAGAATCTGCTGGTAAAAGACCATGCTTGTGGCTAACTGACTTAACTAGCTAGGAAGGTAGAATCTGCTGGTAAAAGACCATGCTTGTAGCTAACTGACTTAACTAGCTAGGAAGGTAGAATCTGCTGGTAAAAGACCATAACTCTTTAAGACACAACAGAAATCATGTGTATACAATTGTGTATATTCTCAGAATGTGTTGATACAACTACAGCATTCAGTTTTATTTCATCTTACAATCTTCCTCCTTTACTAATACAGCACCAATAAAATTGTACCAAATAAAGTTTTCTAAATGTATTTAACCATGTTAATGTTTCATAGAACATCACTTAAGGATGTCAGACTATTAGAAGTTCAATAAGCATTGTATATCTCAAATTCACATCAATATTAAATATTCATATTTACAGCTATATTTTCATGTTACATTGGTGTTGTATCAAAGAACATTAGTTCAAAGGGAAATAAATCAAATCTGAAGCAATTAAGACGCACAGACAGAATTAAACAGAATTAAAAGTACATAATGGGTTCATCAATTTGATGTAACTTATACTTCAATTGGAGTGAAAGATAGATCAATATATTATTTAATATTAATAGAGAATTTTTTAATAATATAATAATCAGAACACAATGAATGTGATTAGCTGTACGAGAAGTTACTCCAGGATATAAATAGAAATGAGTTTCTAAACTACAAATGCAGAAAGGATTGAATTCGTTTTTGGACATTTATGGTTATGTTATGGTGTACTCGATACAACATCATGTGATAAAGTTTGTAAGTGACTTGAAACAGGTCGGTGGTCTTCTCTGGATACTCCGGTTTCCTCCCCCAATAAAACTGACCACCACGATATAGCTGAAATATTGCTGAAAGTGGCATTAAACACCATGACCCTAACCCATATCCCATAAATAATAATGTTTTCATCTGTTATACTGAAGATATGAAATAATGTCATTCCAGGCAACATTTTTCTCAGATTTTTAAAACATCTTTCGTTTTCACTTATTTTAAAACATCAATCTCTAGAATTGACACATGTTGACTTATTGAAAAAAATAATTTTAAGATGAACCTTTACGACACAATGTTGAATTTGTATACAAATAACAAAATATTCTATTAAAATATTCTTAAAAACTTATGGCTGTAATTTAATCAACATGAGTCTAATCTTATGGCCATCTTGCTGTATATTACAAGGCATGCCCAAACTCTTGTCAAAAAAAAAGAGGGGCCAGGGTGGCTCAATGAGTTAGGTCACTGGATCTAACAACTCATACAAGCCTATCACCATGATATAGCTGAAATATTGTTGAAAGTGGCATTAAGCACCAAAAATCAAATCAAATCATCAATCTTGTCAAAAAGAAGAATGGTGACTAAGTAGCCATAAGACATATATACAAAGGGAGGATTAAACGGAATTGCTTAACACAAGGGAAGGGAGATAACTAGGACAACAGACCGACATAGTGAAAATATTATACCAAGGAATCGTCACTTATAACAGCACATAAACAGGGAATATTTACCATTAGAAAAATATTCCATGCAAGGGAGATAACTGTGACTACTTACCATCATAGATAAAAATATTATATCAAGGAAGGGAGATAACCTTAACTGTGATTACTGGTTAACACCACTTTCAACAATATTTCAGTTACATTGTGGAGGTCTGTTTTATTGGTGGAGGAAACCGGAGTACACATAGAAAACCACCAACCTGCCGTAAGTCACTGACAAACCATTACTTACTTACCATCTTAGGTAAGAATATCATAGCAAAGAAGAGAGATATATGTAATTACTTACCATTTCGTGCAATGGAATGGCTACATGTACATATAATAGGGAACATTTACCATCAGGAGAATATATAAAGGAAAGGAGATAACTGTATGTGTTGCTTGACCAGAATATAGTAAGTGACTTACCCTCAGATCCCAGTGAGTTGTAGAAGACACTCTTTAACACTCTCATATCTCAGGTTTATATCATGTCAGGTCTTATCTTCTTCTTCCTTAGTCATCCTAAAGGACAACCTGATGTCTATTAAAATCTGAAAAAAATGTAAGCTTAAAATTTAAATGGTGTTTAAAATATAAGGGTTAGGGTTATGGTGTTTAATGCCACTTTGAACAGTATTTCAGTTATATCGTGGTGGTCAGTTTCATTGGTGCAGGATGAGAAATGGTTGTAATAGATTAGAAAATCTAACAACAGAGTTTCCTTTATTGAAGGATGCCTTTTTATGTAGCAAGAATCTTCATCTTGCACAGTGCATCTTGGTACTCATCAGTTAATAAACTATTGAACATTTTTAACATTCAAGACAACAGGATGTTGTATAATAAAAGTAGATTTGGTTTTATACTGAGAAAGTGTCTTAATCAAAAATATCTATCTGACTGGAAAGATACCAGCGAATCATTAAAGGATGGAAAACTTACCACATATTTATTTTTAAAGACCAATTTTAAATTGAAAAAATATCTCACATTAGTGAAAAAATATGAATATAGAAAATCCATTTGTAAATTGCACACATCTGCTCATAGACTTTTTATAGAAACTGGTAGATACACCAATATACCCAGAAATGAAAGAATGTAAAAATTGTACAAATGAAGAAATTGAAGATGAAACTCACTTTCTCACTAGATGTCAAAAATTTAGTGGGGAGAGAGATGATCTCTTCAATTCCATATCAGCTAAAGTTAAAAATTTTACCAATGTATCTGATAAAAATTAATTATTTTGGTTGTTGAATTGTGAAAATCAGGAGATCTTAAACTCTGTTGGTAGATTTCTTTACCAAAACATGCCCTAATTACTACTATTATATGCTTTATGTATTTATAACATGTGTGTACATGTCATGTTCTATCAATCAACTCTTTCCCTCTTGTGAGTTTATATGTGTAATTTTACTATATGTGTAATATAATTTCTGTTTGCCCCTCGAGGGCCCATAATTGGAATAAAATTTATTATTATTATTATTATTATAAGGGCTCTAGTTTGTCAAATTACTCCACCAACATGACTAAGGTTAAGATAAACCTAAATTAAAGAATTTCTACCGTTGGTATCATAAATTATTTGACTCATCTGGATTTCTAGTGTCTCAACTGATTGCAGATATGGATCCAATATGAACTTGGGGAATATCTGCTTCCTCTATTATGCTCGGGGAACTTTATGACTTCAAGATGTGCGACATTTAATTAGACCGGAGATTTTTAATATTTGCAGTATATTCCAAGTAAAAATATTTAGGTAGAAAAATACTCAACCCTTATTGCAGACACTCTCACAATAGGCTTAAAAAAAACATGTCTGAAGAGAGTGATGATGGCAAAGAATTTGAAAATTACTGGGTCCACTAATTTTATTGAAACATAACTAGTGAGGAACAACTCAAGGTGTTTTGAAATACTACCTAGCAAAACACAGCAATGCTTAAACACTTGTTTCATTAAAACACTGGCTTGGTTGATTTATGGTGTTTAATGCCACTTTCAACAATGTTTCAGTTATATCGTGGTGGTCAGTTTTATTGATGGAGGAAACCGGAGTACATAGAGAAAACAACTGAACTTGATCACATAATGTTGCATTGAGCACACCTCGCCTGAGTGGGGTTCGAACTCACATTAGTGGTGATAGGCACTGATTGCACAGGTAGTTTGGAAATCCATCTACAATACGGTCACAGCCACGACAGCCCCACTGGTTGACAGGAACTACCCATAAGAGGACACATTAATGTCGGCAACAAGTGTCAGGAGTTTCAAATCTACTCTCACACACCATCAATATATTGTCTGTACACTCTCTGTCTCGGTCTCCATTTATAGTAAAAAGCCAGTTTTGGAATTAACAACATACTTAAACAGAGTCAGATATTTTATTGATGAATCATGAGCCTAATTAACATAGTACAGTCAATACAGAAATACCAGTAAAGATGATACGATTAATTATTGCTTAAATTTAATGTCCAGCGACCAGTATTTCAGCTCTATTCAGAGGGTGAACAAGTTCAATAATATGAAAAAAAATATATACAGAAATAAGTAAAAGGATGAGTCAACCAGGTCAACAACTTTTGCCTGTCACTGAAAGAGTATGGAGAGTTGAGAAGGGACAAAAAATTGAGTCTTTTGTTGTGGCTAAATTGTGCCTACTAGTAAAAAAACATGTCAAAAGAGGTCTTTAGCATGCAGGCAGCATGGCACTCTCCAAACACATAACACACTATGGCCTATGGTAAAGCTTTCCGTATTATAACCGGAACCCCCACCATGATGGAGGGGCATCCACCTATCCAGTACCCGAATCCGGGTTCATTTGCTCTAAATCATGTTCACCCTATTTCCTGTTCGCCCTGGGTCTGTTCGCCCTAATACATTTTTATAGATAAAATTGTTCTTAGAATATAATAAACGATCTATGAATGATCTATAAATATATTTAATAAAGTAAGTAAGATATGCAACCTCCTACAAACAACTGTCGATAAAGATGAACCGAACATCATTTTTATGCGGAAATCGTAGTGAACATCACAACACGGAACTCAAGAATGTAAAAGACATTTAATACAACAAAAGATCTTGAAATTGTTGTGTTTTGGCCAGGTCATTCACGTCGATGAAGGTGTCCCATATATGCTATGCCGGTAGAACGGAAGGCCTAGCAACTGGCGAATATAGATGTGGACAGGTTGCTGTTGTCTGTAGGCCGTTACCAAACCAAACTCTTGGACATGTCACCAAACTGCCTGTGTCCAATAAACGACACTCGAAAGTCTTGTGACGCTATGACTACACTATATATATATCGCTTGTTTCTCAGGTCGCAACTGCTCTTCATAAATAAAAGACAAAAAATTTGCCAATATTTTTAATGTGTTTCTTCACAATAATGAATATATATATAAAAATATGCATAACGAGTACAATTATAAATTTATTTCCTACGAATATTAATATATATATATTATATTCATAGGAAATAAATTTGTACAGTACACGTTATACATATTTTTTTTAAGGTAGGGTGAACGGACCCAGGGCGAACAGACCTGATACCCCAGTACCCCGAGATGCGCTAAGCAGCTCTCTGCGTTTGAGCCGGGGAACCATCAATAATAACCAGACTAATCTCGTTGAGCTTAGGATCTGTCTGTATCTTCATCCTAATTAAGACGAAGATACGCACAGAAAATTTCTTCGGAATCCTAATCTCAACGAGATTATAACCAGACCCATTTTTGGGATTAAGCAATCGTTTGGGGCTCAATCTTTCCATTGACTTCGTTGGTCAAGCCTGTCAGTTGTACACATACAAAAGAGAACGGCCAATGAAAGTGGTGCAGTCCAGTGACAGTGTCACAAACTGAAGAGTTGAGATACTTCATTTCATTATGTCATGGGGTTTTCAAAGGGAGTATTGGAATATAATTAGCTCAAGTGCACTGTTCTTGTAACTATTTCCTGAAAGTTGATTTGCTTATGAAATTATATATCCTCTATTTTTCGCATATTAATAATAATTTACATTTTGCTTATAGCTTTGTTGTTCTTGTTTTTGTCCGGAAAATCTGATATTGTGGTTTTCCGGAATCGACTTAGAAATTAGAAAATCTTAATCTTTAATGTAACAATAGTTCCATTTAAGATACATCACATATGACTATTTATTGGTTTTTGTTATTGTAATTTATTAAATTCACATGATATAATATAAAGTTCTGCCAATACCCATCTCAACAGCATAAATGGTAGTGTAATGTAGAGATTAATTAGGTTACCTTCGTACTTCCGGTCTAAAAGAGAGAGCGGAAAATTCAAATGGGCATTTACATTTTTAGGTTATATTACTGTTATTGACCCAGTCTTGAAGGTATCGTGGGCATACTCGCACAGTTATCCAACCATATACAAATACCTATATCTTCCTCGCTTGTATTCAAGAGGATATCATGCTCGTAAAAGGGTGTTAGCTATTCCTATGTATAAATCTGAATTATTTTCGAATTATATTCAACCTTATATAAACCTATATTTATTGCATAAATCAGTTTGTGACGCAGTGAGTGAAGTTTTAGACTCGGGTTAGGGACACTGGCTCTCCACCACTATATCCACCTCTACTTCTTCCGTAATGCAGCTTATTTTGGTGTGGTTTCCGGTGTAAGTGTAAATAAGTCAACCGCATCGGTGGTGTAATACTAATGCCAATGCTTAGTGTGCAAAATCAAATCAGAATCTAATGCGTTGGATCATGGGTTCGTGCCGCGATCAGGTCCAAAGACTATTATATCAATATTTGTTGCTTCTCTTCTAATCACGCAGCATTAAGGAAAAAGATCAAAGACTGGTTGGCTCGAAATCAGAATAATGTAGTTCTAATAATAAAACCCTAAACTCAAGGGTTTTAACTGGATACCATTACACATAATGGAGCAGCCGCTGAGATTTTTTGCGCTCGCTTACAGAGTTTCCGACGCCTTCATATATCAATAATAAAACATACATGTAACCTTTCCTTTTGTCCACTATTATAACAAGTTTTTATCACCTACCAGTATTTTAGAATGTAATTCCCACAAAATAATAATCCATGTTTACTTTCTCTCTGGACATTTTGAATTTCGTCATTTCCGGTCAAAGCCTCACTTTGGTATTTTCCTTATTTGGATGTCGATACCATATTTGGCGATTTGAGGCGTGAATGTTAACATCAGCTGTAGTGAACTTCGTAGTAAGAAATACCATAATTAGAAAAGCTCCGCCTTCCGTAGTTTCTGGTTAAATGTCACATGATACACATTATGGCGAATGATCGATAAATTTGAACAAGGTTGTTGCTACCTTTGAAAAGCATACATTTCTCAGCCAAACCGATTTAGCAAGGACTGGCATGGGATCATCAATAATAGTTATAATGAAATGTTTGAAGCGTAAATAGTGAGTTTTTATGTTTCAACTGCAATTTATTTTTTGCTCCATTGTGACGAATGGGACTGCTTTGTAGCTCCGCCGAGACACAAGTTTGTCACAGGAGCTACATGTACATTATTGCAGCTAGAATAATGTGTCTGATTGGAGCGACATGTCTACACACGGACTGTTGTTTCGGTGAGCTAGCACTATTAAAATCCAACACGGCGTGTTGGTCTAGTGCAAAGTGAACCTCATCATCTCATTGAAAATTAACTTGTTCTGGCCATGGTATAGCTGAAAAATTGCTGAATTGGCATTAAACAACAATCACTCACTCACTAAATAATAGTCATAGACTTGCACACTGTTGAAAATCCAAGGCTTGCATTCCATTGCATTTAACAAATGCAGGACTCACGAATCTTGAAATTGTATCGATTGGATATTGTGTAAGATCGCAGTGGAATGGAGATAAAAATGATCCCATTTCCCATGGATCTTGCAAAAAAAAACAACGATGTTCACAACTTCAGAATCAGAGCAGGTGCAACCTGATGAGTTATCTTGTTGAGATTTGACTTCCAAGGAAATTTTCTGCTCTGTATTTCCAGTCTAATCTAGTCACAGCACTAACAAAGGTATTCTGGAAGTGTAAAATCTGTATAATGAAGCAGTTCATAATTACAGACTTGTTTGTTTTATCTGAATAGGGAGACTTACATTTATATCTTATTTTGTAGGTGATAGTTGTGGTTATGACTGTTGAGCAATGTTGACAACAAGGAGTAGATTTAGAGGTAAAATATTATGAAATCATAACTGTAATAAACTGAAAAATTCAAAGAATTTATTCAGTATTTAAGATTACAAATGGCTAGAGGTAGGCAAAGATGTTTCCTTAAACTGGCTGGCGACAAGTTGATAATTTAAAGGAGTTGTTATAATATACAGCCACTACAGGAGCTTTAACTAAAAAGAAAGAAAATAATTGTTAAAGATAATCGAAGGGGCAATTAAGAATGGACAATCCAGAGACACTAGCAACATTAGGCACACAAGACACAGAACTAAGGCAAACAAAACACAAAAACACAACAAGGAAACCTTTTGCTGTAAATGAATGTACAGTTGACTCTCGTTGTCTCGAACTCGTTTGAGTCAAATTTTTATCGAAGTCCTGAACTTCGTTGTGTATAAATATATATAATTTGACTCCTGTTGAATCGAAATTTCGGTTGTCTCAAATAAAAATTTTGGTCCCGAGATGTAGAAAGCCATATTATTTACATTCGTTAAGTCAATTTTATCTGTCAAAACATGTGTATTACCTTGGGATTAAAATCGGATCACAGGTGATACATTCGGTCATTGACTGACATTTTTACCTTAGGCTATTTCACATGTTTATTTTAACAATCTGTCAAATTAATTAGTGATAATAATTGAATTGGCTTGGTATAATCTATTATGACACAGGTTAAATGTTTACAATAAAAAATTATCGATTTATAATAAGTGAGCTTGGGTCGGCATACATAAATGATTGTGAAAAGTACACAACAGAAGCATTTTATCTATTGATTTATTTGTCGGAAATTAATTTTCATTAAAGATGTATAATTTCTCAATTTTGAGAGATTTGAAAAAATGTTACTCTTATTTAACAGTTGTAATAAAAGGGGAAATCACACTGTTTCTCAGAATTGGCGTTATTTTCGGTCGAGAATAGTTTTCTTCTACACATTATTGAATCAATGCAACAAAACAGATAAACATAATCATACACACACAAAAAAAGATAACTAGAAGTTATCAGTCATTCCACAAGATTCAAAGAATTTGACAGAAAAAAAACAGCAACAAAAACATTGAATAAGTTTAAAATCGTTCCGAGAATCGAGACATGTGATGCTGGTTTTAGCTCTTCAAAATTTCACTCGAGTTGTCTCCCTTTCGTCGTTAAACTAACTACACTTCCGGTATTTTCATAGCTCCTCTTGAGTCGAACTACGGTTGACTCGAATATTTTCCATGGTCCCATCGAATTCGAGATAACGAGAGTCAACTGTATAATTAGATTTCAAATTTACATATTTTATTTTACAGTTTTGAGTGAAATAGCAGAACAAAATAAAAATGAAAGTACTACAGACACAGAGCAAAAGAAAGAAAAAAGAAGAAAGAAAGTGACTAAAGAACTGTTTGAAACAGAGAAGACATATCTCAATCATTTAGAATTAGTAAATAAGGTACAGAATATAGCCCTGCATATATCTTACAATATGCAAAATCTCTTTTATTTTATAGATTAAATTTTGTAATTTTATAACTTTACTGTGTCAGTTTGAATGAGTGGTATGAATATAGAACTGATCTTATTTCATTTACTGTGAGTGTTCCACAAAATATGGATTACAGATTAAACTTTTTTTTTTTATATTCTTACTTAATTTTTTTTTTCAATGGGACCCTAAACTGAAAGTCATTGTTCCCTTGAACATTGACTAACATTTGCAACAAGGTTTGCATGTATGAAATACTGTGAAACCTGTCTAAGATGAAATAAAATGGAATCATGCACAGACATATCGAAAATCCAAGACTTGTCTGACATTCGGTCAGGCAATTTAGAAAAACTGTCTGACTGAAAGAAAATTTGTCTGACCGAATGGAAACCTAAAATGCCACACATATTCCACTTCACCATTAAAAACTCATTTATTTGGTTAACATGTTTACTTCAAGAAATTAGGTTTTAAGAACATATTTAAAGGAAAAGGCCAGTCAGTTGAACAATTGTTATAATTCAATACATTGTAACCTTTTTATTTGTAAATAATTAATTATTGAACAAAAAACACCTTTATTAACATTAATATGCCCAATTAAAAATATAAATATTTTGAATTTCCTGTTGTAGTGTAAGCGGCCATGACACCTCTTCATGTGACGTCACATGGACGGATCATGTTAGTTGAATAAATAACATGTATCTGACTCTTCCCAACATCGTGCCCGTTTAGTTATGTTTTAATATCAGATCAACTGCAATACAATGTTTATAATTGTATATCGTTCTAATTTTGTTCTTAATATTCCCATCCCATGTTACATTTTCCTAAAACAAAGGAGTTTAATTTATATCGGTGAAAAAGGGGGGTGTTCTACGTATAATTTAATGTTTTACGTGATTGGCCGTATGTTTAATAACTGTCGGTTTTAAGTCGTTTTATGCGTACACATGCTTTTTTTTCTTTTTTGTCCCCAATGCTGTCGTACTTTCCCGTGTTTTTCATGGTTACTGGTCGATGTGTTGACAAGGATAGTCCTGACTGGTAATTACAAAAAAAAATTCTGCTCACACTTTCCCTTTTCGTTAGTGCAATACAATGTTTGACATGAAGTCATAATGATATTGTAAATATCAAAAGATAAATATACAACGTTATTTTACGATTTACATAATTTTTAATGATGAAATTGCAACTGATACAATGCTGATATATTATACCATACCAACTTGTACTACGTCACGGGCAGGATAAATCCGAGAATGGATTATGACTTTTGTCTCCTCCACATTGAAGAGTTTTGAAAAATGGCAATCCCCATTATTTGGTGCTACAGGCAGCTTCAATCACCAAATTCTATCTTATGGTATACTATTTTTAGCATTCATTAACACAAATGTCTTTTATTTACTGTCATTTAAATTTTCACGCTAACTTGTTAAGACCATGGCCTTTTCCTTTAATGAAGAATACAAACTTTATCAACCTATGAAACTTACGAATATTATTTTCAAAATACAAATAGTTAAAATGATTATCGTTTTGGTTTATTTTATAGACCGATCTATGTTTGGGACAAAACTTACGAATATTATTTTCAAAATACAAATAGTTAAAATGATTATCAATTTGGTTTATTTTATAGACCGATCTATGTTTGGGACGAATTATATTTCTTTAAGGCAAGTTACTCGATTAGGAAATACGCAATGGTCAAGGTAAATTATTCACAGAAAATGCTTATTTAAAGAAATAAACATGCTATTGCAAGAAAGATCGACTTTTAAAGACACTGTTTGATGGACCGACAAAGAGAAAATTGTTTCCTGACTGAAGTAGAGAGCAAATTTTTACCGGACTTCAGGGCTGCTCTGGCTCCAAAAATGTTGACGGCAGAAAAATCGCCAGGTATCAAATTCTGTCATCAGTTCCAAAAAAGTTGGAGCCAGAAAATTTAGATGCCATAACTTGTTCGTACAAAAACGTTCTTTGTCAAGCATGCAAATTTTATCACTCATGACGCCAGCTTTGAAGTCATGATACTGTTGTTCTATTACTGGTTACATGTCAAAAGGGTAAATTGTTATGTTTATTATGATCTTTTCCGTTATACTGCGACGTTTTGTTTACTTTGGGGCCATTTTCATGCTGAAAATGAAACAGAAACTTCGTCTGAGAACAACAACTGGAAGTTTACCTACAGCGTGTAAACAAAGAATGATTCCGGACATCTGTTACGGATTGTGACTTATCATGATTGACACGAAAATATTTTGATTCCAGATGATATCTACTATTTCATGGCTTATTAAGTGCATGTTATCAATATGAAGACTTAATTTATTTATAAAAAGACATGTCAGTCTGAAGTAAACATTTATTATTCACACATGCATAAATTGATCCTTGAGCCATGTGCATGAATTTGATTAAAGATATTTATTGATTTTATTTACATTCATAAAACAATCAGGCAAGTTAGCACTGATCCAATTACCTGTGGTTTAAATTTTCTTTAATTACATCTACAGTGAAAGAAACTACCGCTCGCCAAAAGCGAGAAGAGAACAAGTTCGGCGAGTACGTTTGTTTAAGAACTCGTCAATCTGACGACCGAACATCGTGAGGCGAGTTCTGATTATTTTGCACTCGCCCCTGTCAACCAACCTGACGAAGTAGTTTCTCAGTCAATGACTCCGTAAAATTTTTGATTTAACAATAAAAGATGTGAAGAAATCCTTCAAAATCGTTGATAGGAATAGCGGTGCAATGTTTCACGTCCGCCATATTGATTTCTTTTATTGATAGAAAACGCTAAAAGATGGCGTCCTTTTCCGAACCGGGATCAAATAAAATTAATATATACCTCCCAAAGTTCAATGCAAGCGATTCAGATTATCTTAAATACCGATTTGGTAGAGTAAAACTTGATGGTAGCAAATAAAATTGGGTTTGGGTGGGCATGGTAAAAAGGTAAATGTTTAAAAAATCGTAATTTTCGAGTCAGGGTCGGATTTTGCAGCAATTAATTTCGATGTTCTAAACAGTTATTTCGGAGACATGATTGAATTATAAATACATGTACGTACTGCTTATAATCGAGTTCATGAGTTATAATGTTAATTGAAAAAGTAACTGATTTGTATGCAGAATGAATAAAGATGTTATAAATCTTTGTTATTATTTCTCATGTAAAATATTTGCATTAGATCATTGGCGAGTAGAAATATCTACCCACTGGCCAAACTTGCCAAGTGCAATTCTAATTTGGCGAGTACAATTTTGAAGCAACTAGCCAAAATGGCGAGTGTTTGAAAAAAATGGTTTCCTACACTGCATCTACCTGTGACAGGTGTGAAAGGTCACGTACCTCCGGCTATTTACAATAAACAATTATAAGTGTCACTCAGGGTGTTTATACAAGGTGTTCAAGTATCAATCATGTAACAGTAGCTTACCTGTGCCTGCAAACGACCACTTAATTACCTTTAATTGAATTTAGATAATTTTTGATAATGAAAATGTTGGTGCCAAAAATATCGCCAGGAGTTGTTTTTTAGAGCCAGAGAGAAAAAAAATTGCCAAATGCGACATTGGCGAAGCCCAGCGCGATCCCTGGACTTTCGGACCGATATGCCGAAAACATCGTCGGACCGGCTTGATTTTTACCTGTCAGGTCTGACGGTCCGGCATATTTCGATATGTCTGCATAAACCAAATTTTAGATAAAGTCTGTCCCAATGTAGGGAATCTTTGTCAATTTAACCTGTATAAACCGAACAGCTGGTCCCAAAGAGGTTTTGTTTAGGCAGGTTTCATTGTATATATATCTGCCAGACAATTTTTTTACAAAACAAATTTTGTCTGATAAATTTGGTAAAATCCCATCTGAGCAGAAATTTCCATGTCAAAGTTATGTTTTTTTTTTCCAGCACTTTGATTTTCCTCTGAGATTTAATTGTCTGATACCAGATAATGTACACAGCAAGATCTTTGGTAACATAGAACAGATCTGTGAGGTGAACAAGACGTTACTGGAGTACATGGAACAAACAACTATTGGCCAGGCCTTCCATTATCTTGGACCATTCCTTAAGTTATACTCATCATATGCTAACAACCATGAACATGCTCTATCATCATTACAGGTAAAAAATATACAAATGTACTGTGACAGTACTTTTATTTGTTGGCACCAATTTTCATGGTTTCTACAAAATGTATTAATCACTGGGTTCTTGAATTTGTGGTTTCTACAAAATGTATTGATCACTGGGTTCTTGAATTTGTGGTTTCTACAAAATGTATTGATCCATGGGTTCTTGAATTTGTGGTTTCTACAAAATGTATTGATCCATGGGTTCTTGAATTTGTGGTTTCTACAAAATGTATTGATCCATGGGTTCTTGAATTTGTGGTTTCAAACGCTACAGGTAACAATTAATGGAAAAATTGTATTTTTTTGGATTTTCATTGTTTAAGTCAGCCACGAAATCCACAAAAATTACAACCCCACAATTAATAATGATTTCACAGTGCATCATAAATGACAAAACGTATCTGTTTTAGAAAATAATTAAACAGTTTTTGTTGTCAGGTTTTTTAATACCATTTTAAATGATCACATCATTAGTGTAATAGTTTAGAATATATGTTGCCTACAGTGTGGTAGATTGTGAATTCAATTCCATGTCAGGTCTAACAAAAAAGTATAAAATTGATATTTACTGCTTTAAGCAGAAATGACTGGTTGTGTCAGAATCAGCTTAATGTGTCCAAGTGGAGTGAAATTTACCTGCAGACTGTTGTTTTAGTGAGTTAGCACTGTTAAAATCCAGTTAAGCATGTTTTTCTGATATAAAGAAAACATCAATTCATCGACTGTGACTTGTTCTCTCCATGATATAACTGAAAAATTGCTCATTTGGCGTTTAACAATAATTACTCACTCACTTTTAATGCAATCTACTCTCTAAAAAAAAAAGTCTGAACAGTAATAGTCAATAATTTAATAATATCAACAAAACGAACAACCATCTCTCCTCTTAAATCATTGGACACCAAATTAGACCATGGCATATATGTATATGTAGATGGAAATTTACATTTTGACTTTCGGGTTTTGATAAAATATATGCATGTTTAATCTCTATGCCTGATGGTATTACAGGCAAAATCCTGCAATCTTATGTAAATTCCTTAACAGTGATGTAATCCAACATTAATTAAGAATTGAATGCATTCTTTTGAAGTTTCATTGAGGTATGAAAGCATTGACCGAAGTACATTTTCAATGAAGCGCGGTACTGCGCTTCATGTTGAAAATGTAGTTCGATCAACGCTTTCATACCCAATGAAACTTCAAAAGAATTCATTCAATTCTTATAATTATATTTAAATCACACCAAAATTTAATATAGTTGAATTTTTCGCTGTGAATTTTATTTGTGTTAGATTATTTGCTGTTGGAAATTACTATGCCATTGATTGTTTACATCTTACGTCGTCATGGAGGCAAGTTCGGGTTTGAGTTTCATTTGGATATGAAACATCTCTTTTATAATCATGTGACCACTTCATAACCAATCATATTGTAACATTTCAATGAAAAACGGAAGTAATGTAATTATTAGTAAATGCAGTACAATATATAACACAAATCTTGTCCAGATCAATACTAAACAGATGAGCATGTATCATCTTACTATAGAAAAAAGTGTAAATAATGATGGTCAACAAAGCAAACAATTGTAATGCATATAGTCTTAAATTTATTAATAAAGATAGGCAATGCACAAAAGCAATGATATATTATAATGTATTGGAGTAAAGAATGTGTACATTTTTCACAGGAATGGCTGCAAAAGAGTTCAGAGTTCAAGGATTTTATACAGACACAGGAAGATAGACCAGACGTACAAGGATTAAAACTAAATGCTTTGCTTATAACTCCAGTACAGAGAATACCAAGGTCAAATTATTTTCTATTTATAGCTCAAAAGTTAGCAATTGTTTACTGTTTATTGTCTTGCCTGGTACAAATATTATTGAAGGTTAAATATAGTCCTACTGTTGGATTTACGGCCAATGTAAACATGATATTTAAGATTAAATTTATGAAAGTTCATGAAAATTAATTATTATATCAAGTAAGCAACACTTTTGAAATAAAGCAGACACGCCACATCAACTTTTCTTTTGTTGAGCAGACATACTGCGTCCTCTTTACACTTCACTTGTTGAGAAAAGCAGACACGCCACATCAACTTTTCTTTTGTTGAGCAGACATACTGCGTCCTCTTTACACTTCACTTGTTGAGAAAAGCAGACACGCCACATCAACTTTTCTTTTGTTGAGCAGACATACTGCGTCCTCTTTACACTTCACATGTTGAGAAAACCAGACACCATCCACTTTAAGGGGCTTTCGTGGTCGTGATCGTATGTTAGTTGGATTTATAACTACATATGCAATCAGTGCCTATCAGCACTAACCTTGTGAGTTCGAACCCCGCTCAGGCGAGGTGTACTTGATACAACATTATGTGATAGAGTTTGTCAGTGACTTGCAGCAGGTTGGTGGTTTTCTCCTGGTATTCCGGTTTCCTCCACCAATAAAACTGACCGTCCCATCCACTTTACACTTGTCAAGTTAAATATAGACACAATGTTCACCTTAGAATACTGTTTTCAAATTCTTCTACATAATTTTCAGGTATAAACTACTGTTAGAAGACTTATTAGAATGTACCTCAACTGACCACCATGATTATCAACAATTAAAAGGTAACTAGCATGAAAGGAATGGCCCTTATATTTCACATATTTTTTGCCCCATCTCTGAGTATGATTTAACGTTGGAGAAACCTGAAGGTTCAAATCAAGAATAGGAAATCAAGAGACAGACAACATAGGGCACCAGGCACAGAACAAAAACAAACAAAACAAAAATAAGACCAAGTTCAATTTAGGACTTTACCACTTTTTGTGGTCTGGAGTTATGTCCATTGATTTGCCAAAAATTCAAATTTCTCAGGCTTCTGCTCAATAACCTAAGTTACGCTTTAACAAGCCATTTTAAATATGTACACAAAGTCAGTGACCATTAAAGGCAGATATGTTTTGATTGTATACTCTTCTCAATTTCCATTGAGAATATCACTAAAAACTACTTTCTGAGTTAGGTAGACACAAAGTAAAAAATTTGTCAAAGGTACATTACTTTACTGTGCCAGGGCTTGACATTAACGCTAGCAAGCAGGCAAATTGCTAGTTGAAATTTCAATTTGCCTTAATTTTGCTAGTGAATAAAGTTAGAACTAGTAGAATTTTGCTAGTTGTAAAAAATTATGTGTTCAGAATCGTATCTGAACTATGACAAACGTGTAAATTTGTTTTCTCGTAAGATCGGTAAAGATTGCAGTGACTTCATAAAAAAAGACAATATAGTTACGTATTTGTCCGAGAAATACGAATATTTAGGTCTCTGTCCGAGAAATATGAACAACCATACTGGTTCCCGATTTATAAAATAACATCTGGTTGTAATTTTTACAGTTCAAGTTACCAGTCGAAATGTCAAAAAGAAGAAAAGTTTTCTGATCACGATCGTGACGTTACAAAAATTACGAAATTCTTTTGCCAAGTTTCAGGTAGATTTATAATTGTGATTATAGTGTTTACAGTGATTAATAGAGGAAATAATCGTGAAAATCATTGTGTGACAGCTGTTACACTATCATATGAATGCAGCTTGTCTGCTTGCAAGAATGGCAAGATTACGATTTTCGTTTCTCCAACTTTGGCCTAGCTAGAGCCTAGAGTAAATCAATTATCGTGTTTTTAACAGAAGTGGTCTCATAATTTTTTTCAAATAATTATTATTGCTCTTTTTCCAGCTTGATTACCTCTAACTCATCTCTTTTATACAATTTTCACACGAAATAAAAGCAAAAAAAAATAAAAAATAACAGACAGGCATATTTCCTTTAGGCCACACCAAAAATATTTCTTGTTCTTCGGATTTTTAAGACAAAAACAGTGGGGCGGAGAGCCAATTTTTTTTATTTTTTTTTTTAAATTTGATGAAGCGAAAAAAAAAATTCCATGAAATTAATATGTTTTTTAACTTCTACTTCATATTAAAGACTGTCTTCATTTACGTGGTTGTAAATCCAGTATATGATGTATTTTTCCTGTATATTTTATAGCTGATATACAATACTGTGGCAACCTCTAGATGTCTTATTTTCAGCCAGTCACTATAGAGATGGGATGTTGTCACCTTGACATTTATTCCATATCCGCATCATAAGGGGCCCGGGTGGCTCAATGAGTTAGGTCGCTGGATCTAACAACTCATACAAGCCTATCACCAAAGCGGCGTGGGTTCAAGCCCGGCTTTGTAAATTACAAAAAAGGGTGCACTCGATTCACAGCCGCATGTGATAAAGTTTACCAGTTGCTTGCTCATGGTCGGTGGTTCTCTCCGGGTACTCTGGCTTCCTCCACCACTAAAACTGGTTGCCACAATATAGCTGAAATATTGTTGAAAGTGGCGTTAAAACACCAAAAATCAATCAATCAATCCATATCCGCATCAACCTTCACTTCCCAGGAAAATAAAAAAGATCAAGATGTTTCAACATTTTATTATACAAGTGTATGAAAACAGTATAAGCATGTATTTTTAAGTTTTTGTCAAATTCAATACTGAAATCTTAAAATGTCAAAACACTTGTCATTACTGTTAGATCTCCAGAACAGTTCGAATGAAAAATCAGAACTTTATATCGGACACAGAATATTCAATTTCGATGTTAAGAAGCATGTGGTCATTCCCAATACTTTTTTCGAATAAATCGCGAAAAGTCATCGACTTCTTTATTTTAAATAGGGTATTTGGACGAATAATCTTGCCTTTCTCCCAGACAGAAGTGATAACGTTGACAGAATCATCCATATCTCACCTATTTTATGTTATTTTGGTGAAGTTTTCAACTGAAATGCCCAAACAAAATGAACCGGAAATGATCGCCGATAACTAAAACACGGAAAAATGCCGGACCAGATTTTTGAGAAAGAAAAAAGAAGATGAAAATCGGAAAAATCTGAGTGGTGATTCCGTCGAACAAGACATTAATTTGGTGTGGCCTTACTGGCTTTACAATAATTATTCTGTCACATTACATAATGAAAGAGAAAACAGACAAGCCAGTCATTAGTTATTACCTTGGTAATAATTATGTAATTATTTGAGATGAAAAAAGTTCAGTACATGCTGTTACAATACAGTGATGCAGCATACCCACAGCTTTTTTTCATTTCAGGGTACATGTACCCCAACTCCACCAATTTGGGAGTACATGAATTTTTTTTAGGGTACAGTGTGTGTCTCTTTATATTACTGTCCAATAAAACATTGTTTAAAACACTGTATGTTTTCATATGATATGGCCATTCCCCAGGAAATATTAATGCGTGTTTGTTTATATCAGGTACATGTTTCTTTTAAGAAATAAATCGTGCGATAGAAGCCAGAATGTCCAGGAGCGACTTACTTTAATGGTCGAGGAAGCCTTTCACAATGCGAAATATAGTCAGAGACAGTGAATTGCTTAATTTAATCAAACTCATAAAACCTTTGGCTTACAGTCTTATTGTTACATATTTCAATGAAAATAACATACATTTTTTAAATTTGGTTGCTAGTCAGGTCAGTCTGTTTGCTAGTAGATTTTTCTTTAACTAGCAAAGTTTTTGCTTGTGGTGAAAAAAGTTAATTTCTAGCCCTGGGTACCATATATATATATATTGTAGAAGCTGCCCAACAAATAGGAGAGATAGCAAGTCATATCAATGAACACATGAAACAACATGAAAATTTTCAGAAAATGTTGAGTATACAGAAAAGCTTTGACAGTTCGGCACCAAAAATATTAGCTCCTGGCAGAGAATTTCTCAGGGAAGGAGTTCTTAAAAAGGTATTACTCTATAACGAAAACACACATATAATCTCATATAAATAAATTGTTGAAGAATTGACCTTCATTCAAATGACTTCAATTTTTGAAGTGATTTTTTTAACCTCATCATTGGTGTAACGATTGGCATGCTTGTCATGAGTGTAGGTAATTATGGGTTCTAGACCTGGTTGGATGAAACCAAGTTATTTGATGCAACTCTTGTAAGCATGAACCATTAAGGAGTAAGAGCAAAGTTCTGTTGGTTCTGAATCAGGATAATGTGTCCAAGTGGAGCTACATGTCTATCTGTGAACTATTATTTCACAGAGTTAGCACTAAAAATCCAATTCAGTGTGTTGGTATAGTCCATAGGTTACATCATCACATCAAAATGTAACTTGTCTTATCAATTTAAAATACTTTAAATTTGTATTAAACCATTTCATTATTATAAATGAATTCAAATCAATTATTTTTTAAACTTTATAATAAAGACTAGGGCCACACATATTAAAGTTTATAGAATTTGTTTTTTGTAGGTATCCAGAAAAGGAGGAAAGTCACATGACAGGATGTTTTTCTTGTTCTCCGACATGTTGCTGTATGGGAAACCTAAATTTCTAGACAGTGGACACAATTCTTACACATGTTGTTGTGTACTACCTTTAAAACATTGCCAGGTGGAACAAGTGTTTGGTAATGCTAAAAATGGCAACTCTAGTGTGACAGAAACTGGTGGCATGTTTTCTGTAGGTATTTAAACAAATATAGAATCACAACAGATTTAAAGGTCGAGACAGACATTAGCACTAGTATCACAGTTCAATACGACAATAGTACGAGTTGCAATATTAGTGATAATGTATGTCAAGACCTTCAATACTGATGTGATTATTGTTATCAGTAACATTATAATGTGTTTAGTGTCACACTGACAGGTAGTTTTCAGTATCAGAGTCAGTTCACAGCATGCCCATTCACGTACTGCAGTACGTGTTTCACGTAGAATAAAAATCATGCACATATTATTGAAAGTACCCTACGTGTGTGCACGTAAAGTACCCTACGTGTGTGCACGTAAAGTACCCTACGTGTGTGCACGTAAAGAACCCTACGTGTGTGCACGTAAAGTACCCTACGTGTGTGCACGTAAAGAACCCGTTGTGAGCACTGGATAAAAATTACCTTTTGTTTACAATTCACTTCAAAGTACTTATAATAGAGTTGTTCTGATTAGTTAATTTTGGCAATATTATCCAATCAGAGCATTCCTTGCATATTTTAAGTGAGATGATATGATTTATAGATTGCCCAATTCTATTGGCTCCTTATTTGTTAATTGTCCAATCAGAAGAACTGTTACTGTTAAAACCCGTAATATTTACAAAAAACATGGTGCACGACCTTGCGTGGCGATGACGTTCTATCTATCAGCCTACTGAAACAAAAGCAACAACATATACAAAGACTGGACACATGAAATGAGAAAAATGCAGTTCATTATACCCCCGCAAACAAAGTTTGGGGGGGGTATATAGGTTTCACCCTGTCTGTCTGTCCGCATTGAGGGTACATGGTTTGTCCGTGCAACTCCTCCTACAGTTTTTCTGCTAGGAAGTTTTTATTTTGCAGATCATTTGTACATATATCAAAGATGTGCATGTGGTAAGGATTTTGATTTTTGTGCATTTTTACCAAAAATATAGATTGTTGAACTTAGTCATTTTTTGGTGAATTTGGCAAAAAGGGTACATGGTTTGTCCGTGCAACTCCTCCTAAAGTTTTTATGCTAGGAAGTTTTTATTTTGCAGATCATTTGTACATATATCAAAGATGTGCATGTGGTAAGGATTTTGATTTTTGTGCATTTTTACCAAAAATATAGATTGTTGAACTTAGTCATTTTTTGGTGAATTTGGCAAA
>MJUT01048034.1:134511-175070 GCA_002080005.1 Gigantidas platifrons | reverse complement strand
TTTTTTTTTTTACTAATTTTTTTTTTTGTTAATGAGAATATCATCATTGATTCGTTATTAGTGCTACATATAATAATACCTGCCTTTTATGTACTTCTTTACTGTAACACATTGTAATTTGGAGAAGACTTCATAAGTATGTTTTACTTGTGTCTAATCCATTTTGTCTGTTTAATTGGCAAATAAAATATGTTTAAACTAAAACATGTACGTTGATGAAATATAATTATGCATTTACAATATCAAAATATAACAACTATGATGCTACATTACACTTAAACCGAATTTTAACATTCTTATTGCAATAGGGACCTGTTGCGAGAGAGAAAAAAAGAAAAAGTTAGCAGAGCGTGGTTTCGATCCACGGACCTCTGGGTTGTGGGCCCAGCACGCTTCCACTGCGCCACTCTGCTGATACTCACTACCAGGTAATATTAAAGTGCCATTCCAGCCCAAAAGTCAAAAACTATTTTAAGCGCTATATTTATTCTCTATAAAATTATAAACCATAAGAAAAAAACCCGATAAAAAAATTCTATGCATTAACGGAGATCTGAGCTAAGGTGTATTTTCGTNTTTTTTTTTCACCTGTATAATAGGAGGGGTTGTGTTTTTTGTACTATTCTAAAATGACACCCAGCTGCATCAAAATGAACAGCAAGATGATGAGAGAGAGACACAGCTGTGTCACATTCTATTGATTGGTTATATATATCTTAAGAGGTGGACTATTGTATAAAGAATTGCCTGCATAGATATATATACATCCATCCAATTGCAAGATGTTACTTGACAGTTGTGTTGTCTAAGATGTCAAGACGGGCAAACGTATCCGCTTTTCGATCCACGGGCCTCTGTGCTATTATTATTGCAATAGGGACTAGGGACCTTAGAGAGAAAAATTTAATTGCAAAGTGATATTAATAAGGTTTTTGAAATAAGTCGCCAATTTCAATATACTTAGAGTTATCGTTCTTAACATATAAATTAACGAATGCTTGCGAATGTATGTATGCGGATTAAACTCGTTTCTAGTTTCCAAACGGATATCTGTTAAGGAATCAATAATTCAACAACTAATTTAAAGTTCTGTCTTCTGTGTGTGGTCTGGTATGCGTTTTTTACACCACTTTCAATATTACATTCATATAGTGGCCGGTCTCCTCCACCATAATATAACCACTATAACCCTAACCCTATTATTATTATCGTTACTATTACTATTAATTCAAGAACAGGCCATTGTTTCACAAATGGTCGTAACTCATGAAAAAAAAGTCGAACGGTCAGTTTTACCACATCCGACCATATCATAAAAACTGCGATTTGCAACCAGTGACAAATGATGCTAAAAACTGCACTTGGGTTAAGCAGTGGGAAATCGATAATTTTGAAGAAAAAAAATGTTTGGTTGATTTATATAAAGTTTTTCTCAGTCAATGTGAATATTGATATTTCAAAGATGCATTTTTTTAATTGAAGAGTCAACATGCGTGCGTAAGTGCGTACGTGCAGGTGTTCAATGATTACAGGTGAAGGAACATTCTTCGTTTTGTTGATATTGCTTGATAGGATGATCTTTTACTTCCTTTTTCATTAACAAAGACTGAAGTCACATTGACTGAATGAAGTACAGTTAAGTTTGGGCTTGCTTAGGAAAAATCGAATGAATTTGAATAAGGTCTCTTTGTGATTTAATAGGTTTGTTTTGATATTCCATGCTTTTTTCATGAAAAATACTCTGGCTTTGCATACTTCCTTTAAGAATCATAAGAAATGTTACTGTTTACTATAGTATTTTATAAGATCATAGCCTAATTATAGGTATAAATATGTATTGTCTTGTCCCATATGTAAGAATGGAGGAGAACAGTAGAAAAAGAAAAGAAACAGCTAGGTTTCAACACATGGGCAGAGGAAACCAGACAAGCGCAAGACAGATAAAAATGGAGAGGACTCGTTCATGGCCCCATTCTCAACGAGGAGACAGGGAACTAAGTCAAGTCATATGCAAGAATATGTTGCTCATTAAATCTAATAAAAATATATACTTCCAAAATATACCTTTATCAAAATTCAAATGCGTCTTGAAGAAAATTGAACTTGCAATGATACTTTTTTCATTTTTCATTTTCCTTTTTAAACAACTTTTTGGTCAGAATATTTTCTAATTTTATCGATTACGCCCGCTCATTATTAGTAGCTCCATGTAAGGTTGGCCGAATGCTATATAAAGAAGCGGTTCTGGTCCTATTAATCGGATTAAGCCCACCAAATGGTTGTGTCTGTCGTGAGCCTGGCCCTTAATTTCCATCGGCAAAGATCGTGGTCTTATTTGTAAAGTTAAGTGAGTGGTGATTCTTCATTTTTTTTTATATTGGTGGAATTGTTGATCATCAATGTTTAAACGTTCTATTCCTAATGCACCTATATTCGACATCTAGGGCCGTCGTGTTCGTGATCATATGGTAATTGGATTTACAACTACATGTGTAATCAGTGTCTATCACCACTAAAGGTGTCAGTTCGAACTCCGTTCATGGCGAGGTATACTCGATAAAACATTATGTGATAAAGTTTGTCTGTGATTTGGGACAGGTCGGTGATTTTCTCTGGGTACTCCGGTTTCCTCCACCAATAAACCTGACCGCCACGATATATAATAACTGAAATATTGTTGAAAGCGGCGTTAAACAACATTGCCACCACCACCACCACCACCACCTAATGTACCTACATGATATCTAAAATGACCAAACAATCTATTCTTATCTAGTTCCTTAACGTATTTACAAAGATGTGGCGTAAATCTTTTGGTCTACTTATTTATAAGTGCAAAATCACCGTCATTTAAACTTTTCCTCTTTGAAAATTAATAAAAAATTTACAGTTAAATATAAATACTTGTGCGTCAATTTATTATATGTAATAGATAATATTAATATTCGTTTAACGTATGAAGAGAAATATTTAGATATAATTTGAATATTTTATTCAAAAGGACTATAATATTTTTTTATGTTTGCGGTTTCACTTATTATTTAATGTCATGTTCAATTTTACATTCGTTTTGTGTTGAAAAAAAGGACTTTAACGTTAAATAATGCTGAAATTGAATTTGAGATCAACAATACTAGTATTTAAAAAAAAACACAAAAACACCTCAAATAGATGTGTTTTAAATGGACTATCTGTATATTTTTGTTATTTATGGCTTTCCCTTCAATAGTTACTGTCTGATGTCAAATTAAGGGACAAGATTCAACAGGGTTTTAATTTTAACGGAATATTTGTATATTAAGGAGTTGCTATTGTGACTTTAATGGGATGTTTATAATGATTTTATTGTTGTGCAGCAGGTGAAAGGTTTTATCCACCAAAACAATCTTTCAATATAGGTATATATTGGTGTATATATTTCTTTAACTAGGCTATTATTGTACGTAAAGTCTACACCCATCGTATCTTGTATCAGCTTGTCTGTTTTTTTCACAAAATACCCATTTACAACGAAAACAATCAAGTCTTTTGGTGTAAATGTGGTTATTTTAGAAATTGTGAGTCAAGTCTTGTTTTTATTTATAATGATATAATAAATATATTACTAATCTGCACTAATATATTATCAGTTTAGAAAGTGTGTACCCAGCCGAGTCAAGCAAAGGTTTAATAGATTTTCGTACTTGCTGCTTTTAGCACGCAAAATGAAGAAAACAGTAAACACTGAATGGCTAGCCTGGTGGTTAGAATAATGTCCCGTAGCGGTGTAGCATCACTGTTTGTGATTACAGCAGCTAGCACTAAAAACATCCAAAATAACGTCTACCAATCATATGTTTATAAGCATAAATTCTCCTCATTTGTGTTTTTGACAGTAAGTGTTGACCCGAAAAAATTGACGAAAGGCGCATCAATATCATGATTTTTTTTCATGTTTTTATTACTATCACTGGGCCGATACCTCTGCTGGTGGACTATTAGCCCCGATGGTATCACCCGTCCAGTAGTCAGTGTTTTGGCAATGACATGGTTTATTTAACATATATATTATTGAAATTTACGGTTCCTAGATACTGTAATTATTATTAAAACTAATGTTCTCATCCCTCAGTCATAAATAACCGATTTTTGCTATCTTGTTTAGACCCTTTTGTTTTCGTGCCCCTAAAACCTTTAAATTATTTGTCTAGGTCTTTTTTACTTTGACCTGATGAAGGAGGTGGTTCGTTATTACATAAACGTGTCGTGTGCACTAAATTTGATATCTACGTTTTTATTAATTTTTTTTTTTTGGTCAATAACAAAAATATTATACATTTGATTTCAGCTATATTCAGGACGAGAACAAGTTTAACAATATATACATTCCAGGGATATGGAAACCGGGACAACGGCTTTTGATTGCCACTGGAAAATGTGAAGATATGGGTAGGGACGAACAACTTAGACTTCTGTAGCCGCTAGAAGGTGTCTATTCTTTTTCAAAATCCACAAAAGAAGTCTTTCACGTGGGAAAAACGTGTCACTCTCCAAGCACGCTACCCACTATGTCCACGGTCAGGATTTTCGGATTAAACCTGACAACCCAGAACGAGAGGGTTCCCCTATCTGGAAACTTGCGAACACGCTCAGCAGCTATGTGGGTTTGAGTTCTGGCATCCTTCACGAGTACACAGTATATGATTTAGCTCAAGGTGACACAGACAGAAATATATATTTGCTCACTTTGATAGTTACGATGTTGAAGAAAAAATCTTTATTTCATATTTGTAATTAACACCTACGAATGTTTGATTTCAAAGCATTCTTCTACAAAACAAACCAGACTATTACTTTATTGAAATCCTTATGAACTATTTGAACAGGTATGTTTACTTTTAACTTATAATTACTTCAATAAATATAATGCAATTATAAATGTATGTAATCAGAGAGAATGAACAAAAAATGTAAATAGAAATGAAAAAGTTAAGACAGTCTGACTTATTGCTGCTGGTCAAACAGAAATACCTTTGAGGACCGGACATTCAGGTATCTACACAAATAAGATCAAAGAGAAAGGGTTTAATGGTATGACCAATTGTAACGTTGTCACCTATCAATTTGACCACTGTGCGAAATGATTGACCATTTTAATGGTTATTTATCTGTCAACAACCGTCAGATTATGATTAAAATAAACAAAACAAGATCATTGATAGATAAATTCCTGAAAAATAAATAACAACAAGTGGCGGTCCCCTTTTATTATTAAGGGTATTGGGGTTTTAAGGAGAGTTATCAATTTCCTATTATTGATAAAGAAACGGAAAGAAGGGGAAATTTTTATAAAAGGAACGTAAAAATCAGAAGGATCAAAGAATGGCTTGGTTATTGTATAATATTTATTGATTTGATAAGATTATCTGAAATTTCAATAATTTTGACATAAGAACACTCATCTATTTAATAATTGAAATACAACAAAGGAACGTTTTATTTGTAACCATCCACATAAATACACCATCAAAGCATGTTCAAGGTGTGGTGACAAAATATGAAATAATTTTAGCCACAAATTCAACAAAGGAAAAGGAAAATTTTGGGAAACATTTTTTTTTTTTTTTTTTTTGTATTTGACAATTTAACAAGAATATGGGTGAAAATAGTGAGAAATATTATGGACATTCTCACAACAAGAGTCAAGGAACAACGTTTGTATTCCTCTTGTAATCGCTACTTGGTCTATAGTGATGTAATAGGGGAAATATTGCATAACACCAACGCAACAAGGTGCCACACACAACGAATAGTAGTATCACCTGCTCTAACATTGCTTAAGATATTATGGACCTTGTTTTTCTTTCCAGAAAAGTCCAATGGAGGTTTCTATATCCCTGACAAAAACAGTGGGTGCTGATAGAGGAAATTAAAGCTTATTGACTGTCCACTTGGGTAAAATGATTAATACTATTTGATGTAGGTTAAAGAGAGCACAGTCGTGGCTTAAGACATAAGCATACACATAAAGTTAAACTTTTACGACTTTACTCAAAGAAATAATTGAATTTTAATTTTCTGTAATTTATCAAAGTGAAATCGATTACATCATTACATTTTTAAGCAATATCTGTTAAATTTATGTGTTCTGCGCGTGCTGTTTAACACGTAAAGTACTTGAAATGTTGACGTTATGACTTTGTCGTTTTTCATTCATTCTTACATATTATATTAAGACAGTTTTAAAATTCTAGAAAATACATCAAACCTATAGCAATTTTATCCATTAAAATATTAATATAATTAAAGTTAGATGTGTTTAACCTTTATTTTTATTTTATTTTATTTTATTTTGGCCCAAATTTTACTAACCATCTTAATAAAATTAAATGTCAAGTTGAATCTTTTTTTTTTACGATACACTAATAATTTGTTAGTGCATTCCCAAATTTAAAAAATGAAGCAAGATCCATCAAACATCTATTATATCATGAATGCATTTATTTCCTTTGATCTTTTTATGGTGTATATACCTGAATGTAAACAACAGCTAAGAACTATGAAATAATACATGTAGATACGAGATATTACACACTTTAAATCTGGACTGTAGTTTTATTACTCTCAGAGAGCCGTGCAATAATCAACTATCTAGCTGTGATATTGCATGGTTTCATGTCTTAAAACATGTACAATGTATGCCACGGTTTTCCCCACATAAACGGTTACACAATCACATGCTTCGCGTTCGATTGTTTCAACGTTTAACTCATAAACCGTGGTATAATTATTACATTTTAATTAGAATCTTAAAATATACAACGAATGTACATGACACCTGAAAAACAAGATAAATTAATAAATATTGAGATCTGGGTTGCCAAGTGTAAAGGGTATTCGATTTCTGACCATAAACGTGACTTTGCGCCTAGGTGCCTTCCACAAGTATCCAAGAACAGGGCTTTCACCGGTCAGTTCGTTCTGCCTCTACAGTCTTCATTGCTCAATACATTTGGTTGGTTATAGTTATGGTGTTTAACGCCACTTTCAACAATATTTCAGTTATATCGTTGCGGTTAGTTTTATCGGTGGAGGAAACCGGAGTACTCGGAAAAAGCACCTACCTGCCGCAAGTCACTGACAAACTGTATCACATAATGTTGTATCGAGTACATCCCGCATGAGGGGGATTCGAACTTTTGTGGTAATAGGTACTGATTGCATATGTAGTTGTAAATCAAACTACGACCATGGTAACTACGACCTCACGATAGGTTTGGTTGTCATGACAGAGATGAATATTGCTGAAAGTTATGATAAACAGCACTGAAACAAAGTTAGTTAATGTTGTAACCAGAAGCTGCTAGGAGGGTGTATTTAATGTTGTAACCAGAAGCTGCTAGGAGGGTGTATTGTTCATATGGTTTATAAATGGCTCCTTCGGTTCTCATTCAAAATCTACACCAGTAATGAGTAACCTTCCAGCCATGACATATGAGTAACCTTCCAGCCATGACATTCATTTTCCGAGTAGTTCGTGCAATTCTATTATTCAGCTAATTAGAAAATATCAAATTGTATAATGCTGTTATTGGATGTCGATCTGGAACATGGTTACATCATGACATATATACTTATTTCATGACTTGTGATTTTAACGTATGACGACGGACGCAAAGTGATGACAATAACTCACATGGTCCCATGGGCTTAAAGAAAAGTTTAATGGTAAAGATAGTATTCCTTTTTCTGAATCGGATATTAATTCTTGTTGTTTTTGTATGTCTAGGTAAGTAGGTTTATTGTTTTTAACGCCACTTTCAACAATATTTCAGTTATATCGTGTCTGTCAGTGTTATTGATAGAAGAAACCGGAGAGAACCCGGAGAAAACCGCCTACCTGTAGCAAGTCACTGAACAACTTTATCACATAATGCTGTATCGAGTACACCTCGCCATGAACGCGATTCGAACTCACAACTTAAGTGATGATATGCTCTGATCGCACATGTAGTGGTAAATCTAGCTACCATACGATTATGGCCACGACGGCCTCGTGTGTTTTTGTATGCTTAGGTTTAGGATTAATTTTCATAGGTAAACTATTTTGAAAACTTAAATTTGTTTTCTTCCTTTTATTGGACTCAAAAGTATTTTGAAGTAATTTCTAGCTGTCACAAAACTTTTCCAAATTGTCACGGCCAAAAATTTATATTGAAAGAAAAATATGCTATTAAAGAGAATATTTGGTAAGCATTTATTAGAACACAAAGAAATACCTATGACTTATTGTTATACCGATATCACAAGAAAATATTATCAAATGGGAAATTTATGAAATAATAAGGTAACTATGAAACTATTAAAGATAAATAAATTTACATGTGATAGGGATGCAAGATTTATTTAAACATTAATAATTAAGAAAACATTGTGTAAGTATTGGACAATAATGGCCCTTCAAATAATCTATGTATAAATAAACCCGTCCCCCATTCTGTCGGGTGATATGATTGATCTATGTTCAATCAAAGATATTGTTAATCTAACATTCTTATAATTTGTCGACACTTTCAATAAATGTTATCGATTTTCTATAATGATTCGAATTTTGTTCAAATATTTGTCCCACTAATATAAACTTTTGTCATGCTTAAATGCAAAGATGAAAAGATACCTTGATTAAATAAATAATATCAAAAGTGACATTCCGATATAATTTTATGTACAGAAATGTCAGTTCTGGGTCTTACGAGTGTTTTTCAAGACATAAGACAACGATGGGAGATCAAGCACTTCCGTGTCACAATCTGTTGACCGAGCTAATTGGTTACTTGAACGTTTCGTATTAAAAAAAAACAAATTGTCACAGATTCTCATATTTAAACAAATATACATAACTAGCTTCTTGTTGTTTGTAGAACACGAGCTGTTATGTATATATTACAAGACAATTGTATAAACGTTGTTGAAGATGTATAAGCGTTGTTGGAGATGTTTTCTTATTAATTCAATACAAATCACTTTTTTAAGACGGACAAAATATTTTTAGATGTGATATGACATCACATCTAAAAATATTTTGTCCTTCAATGTTTTTTTNGTTGTTGAAGATGTATAAACGTTGTTGAAGATGTATAAACGTTGTTGAAGATGTATAAACGTTGTTGAAGATGTATAAGCGTTGTTGGAGATGTTTTCTTATTAATTCAATACAAATCACTTTTTTAAGACGGACAAAATATTTTTAGATGTGATATGACATCACATCTAAAAATATTTTGTCCTTCAATGTTTTTTTGCGATATATCATTTGTTTCTAAATAAGTCGTTGGTTTTTCTGTTGTTGAACTTTTACGAATGAAAATCATTTTGTTGCTTACTTTCGGCTTGGCTTGTTTCTTTTGACTTTAACTGGTGCCATTTTTATTTCAGGTAAAATTGCCAAAGATATTCTAGCCAATTTCTAACAAAAATTCCATGTGCAAACTGTAATATTGATATATTTTTGTTTTGGTAAAGACTTCACTGAACATAATTAGATTGACGGGCGTTATCAAGTCTAAAAAAAAAGGGGGGATTCAAAATATCTTCATATACGTTATGAATAAAACGTATAAAATATACTAGGTCTGAAAACATATCCTCATGTTCGCCATATAAATTATAGTCAGTTGAAATAGTGATGATCGGAAATATTACAACGACACTATAACCACTTCTGGGTCATCTTAGTGACAGGTCGATGGTTTTCTCCGGGTACTCAGGTTTCCTCCATCAATAAAACTGACCGCCAAGATGTAACAGACATATTGTTGAAAGTGGCGTTAAATGAAAGTGGCGTTAAATGAAAGTGGCGTTAAATGGACGTGGCGTTAAATGAAAGTGGCGTTAAATTCCATAAACCATAAACCAACCACAAACACACATAACAAATAGAAACGACAAAATCTGGTGAAATTACATGCATAACAATTGTATTACTTGATATGTAAAAAATTAACTAAATTAAACGTATTACAATTCTCTCTCTCTCACAGCCCAGCAAATATCATTGAAACTATTCAGATTTAATATCAAATACCATCAGCTTGATACAGTCCTTTCATGTAAATCATTTTTTTGTTTTTTTGCATCTTATATTTGCAACGTCCAGTGCTAGAATCACTAAGATATATCTGGACCTTCATTCTGTTCTATGGATCATTGCATTAACATTGGAACTGACTCGTGCAGTAGAACTAGTGTAAAACAAAACCTGAGTCTCTACAGTCGGACAACGACACACCCATTACATAAAATAAAGTTAAAAAAAAAGTAGAATAGTTTTATCCTGATATTTGTGTATTTGTATACATATATATTTGTTTGTTTGTTTGTTTTATCAAATTTGTTTTCAGATAAAATGTAAAGAGATACCAAGAAACACTTCTGAATAGATACCTAATGTATATATTCACTTTCAAACATTTCAATACAGATCAATTTATATTATCAGATATCGTAAGACGTTTCTTATACTAAATATATTAAAAATTATAAATATTTATCATAAAATTGTGTATTCAAATATATTTGAGTATTTTTTCTTTTAAGGACAGGATGTAGTTAAAATGTTTCTAAATTGTATTCAAACAATTTTCAATCAAATAAACCTCTTGACAAGAGAAACTGTAATGTCACCTTATCAGCTGAAGTAGTTTGTGTGTATTTTCTGTGTTGGAATGCCCCTTTCTCCACCGGCTGTTGTTTGCACAGTAAAGAAGGTGAAAGTCTAACGTGTTATTTATCATACTGTAGACAATTTACTTGACCTAATATCCTGTCTATACTACTATTTATGCATATTTTATAACATTGATTGTGTTAACCCTTTACTAGGAGAGCTGGTGGTTTACCTCTAACGGGGAGTCTTGTCTGTGGTGTCTGTCGTGTACTTGGAGAGCTGGTGGTTTATCTCTAACGGAGAGTCTTGTCTGTGGTGTCTGTCGTGTACTTGGAGAGCTGGTGGTTTATCCCTAACGGGATCCCTTGTCCGTGGTGTCTGTCGTGTACTTGGAGAACTGGCGGTTTACCTCTAACGCGATTCCTTGTCTGTGGTGTCTGTCGTATTCAAGACTTTACTAGGAGAGCTAGTGGTTTGCCTATAACGGGGAGTCTGTCGTGTACTTGGAGAGCTGGTGGTTTATCTCTAACGGGGGTTCCTTGTCCGTAATGTCTGTCGTGTTCAAGAGATATACTAGTAATACACACCTTTACTAGGAGAGCTGGTGGTTTACCTCTAACATGATGCCTTGTCCGTGGTGTCTGTCGTGCACTAGCAGAGCTGGTGATTTACCTCTCACGGGGTTCCTTGTTCGTGGTGTCTGTCGTGTACTAGGAGAGCTGGTGGTTTACCTCTAACGGGGTTCCTGTCCGTGGTGTTTGTCGTGTACTAGGAGAGCTGATGGTTTACCTCTAACGGGAAGTCTTGTCCGTGGTGTCTGTCGTGTACTAGGATAGCTGGTGGTTTACCTCTAACGGGGAGTCTTGTCTGTGGTGTCTGTCGTGTACTTGGAGAGCTGGTGGTTTACCTCTAACGGGGAGTCTTGTCCGTGGTGTCTGTCGTGGTCGTGTACTAGGAGAGCTGGTGGTTTACCTCTAACGGGAAGTCTTGTCCGTGGTGTCTGTCGTGTACTAAGAGAGCTGGTGGTTTACCTCTAATGGGAAGTCTTGTCCGTGGTGTCTGTCGTGTACTAGGAGAGCTGATGGTTTACCTCTGACGGGATTCCTTGTTTATTATGTCTGTAGTATTCACGAGATATAATACACCCCTTCACTAGAAGAGTTGATGATGTACCTCTAACAGGTTTCCTTGTCCGTGGTGTCTGTCGTGTTCAAGAGATATAATACACGACTTTACCTGGGTTGAGCTGGTGGTTTACTTCTAATGGGGAGCCTTGTTCGTGGTGTCTGTCGTGTTCAATATATATAGTACACGACTTTACTAGGAGAGCTGGTTGTTTACCTCTAACGAGGAGCCTTGTCCGTGATGTCTGTCGTGTTCAAGAGATATAATGCACCACTTTACTTGTAGAGCTGATGGTTTACCTCTAACGGGGTTCCTTTTCCGTGGTGTTTGTCGTGTACTAGGAGAGCTGATGGTTTACCTCTAACGGGGTTCCTTGTCCGTGGTGTTTGTCGTGTACTAGGGGAGCTGATGGTTTACCTCTAACGGGGAGTCTTGTCCGTGGTGTTTGTCGTGTACTAGGAGAGCTGATGGTTTACCTCTAACGGGGTTCCTTGTCCGTGGTGTTTGTCGTGTACTAGGAGAGCTGATGGTTTACCTCTAACGAAATGCCTTGTTCTTAATTTTTGTCGTGTTCAAGATACAAATGTATATAATAAGGAATTTACTAAGAGAGCTGGTTGTTTACCTTTATCGGGGTTCCTTGTTCGTGGTGTCTGTCGTGTTCAAGAGATATATAGCACGCCTTAATTAGGAGAGGCGGTGATTTACCTCTAACGGGGAGCTTCGTCTGTGATGTCTTTTGTATTATAACGCGAGTTTACTTGGCGAGTTGGTTATTTATCTCTAACGGGGAACCTTCTCTGTGGTGTATGTCCTGCTTAAGACACTTAGAGAGATGTTGGCTTACCCTAACTAGGTTTCTCTTCCATCCATGTATATTGTGTATTTGGTTTATGAGGAAAAAACCATTTCTTCATGCAGTGGTCTTGTTAAGGGAATGTCTTACACATTCCATGTAAAATCCCTTGTGACAGCTTCTAATGAAAACAGCATTTTGAGAAAATGTGTAGGTGACATGTTGATGGCAAACATGCCCGACTGTATCCATTCTCCATATCAGTGGTGTAATGGTTAGAAATCCAGTAGATCCAGGGTTTGATCCCTGATCGAGTTAAACCAAAAGACTATAAAATTGGTACTTGTTGCTGCTACGCAAACACGCACTATCACGAAGTAAGAGCAGAGACTAGTTGACCCGAATTTGGGATCATGTATCAACACATGTTCAACTAATACATATCTAACCGCAGACTATTGTTTCAGTGAACTAGCATTATAAAAATCCAACTAAGCATGTTGGTCTATTACAAAGCAGACATCATCATTATCATCTAAACGAAATACAACTTGTTTGATATATCCCATCCCAGTCTCCATGGTGCCATTATTTGCCTATATGATTTGGTGGTTGTCATGGGTACAGCTTGAAATATGCAAGGAATAAACGAATTCTCAAAAAAATACATGTTGTATAATGTACTGAATATCCCCTCTTGTAAAGCTACTCTCACCAAAGACCTCTCATCAAGTCTGATTTATGATGCACGGAGATAGTAATATTCTAATTAACCGTCCCCCTTAAGAGATGCTATTCCTGTTATAAGGCTACATTTTCTTTGCAGAAGGGGGAGGGGCTTATTAACGGGGGGCTACTGTATACCTATTCAAAACAAAGAGATACATGTATATTCAATTAATGGCAGATTCAGTAATAATCACCATACTATATTATAATATACAGGGATGGAGTTGTGGTGTTTAACGGCACGTTCAATAATATTTAAGTTACTTCGTGGCTTTCAGTTGTATTGGTGGAGGAAATAGGAGTATCCGGAAAAAACCACCGACCTATCGCAAGTCACTGACAAATTTTATCACATAATGTTGTATCGAGTACACCTCGCCTGAGCAGGATTCGAACTCACAACTTTAGTGGTGATGGGCACTGATTGCATAGGTAGTTATAAATCGAACTATCAAACGATCACGACCACGACGGGCCCTCTAATATACAGCTAATGTGTTCGTTTTCAAGGTGACTACCGTCGACAGAGGAGATATTTTTTCTGGAAAATATGTTGTGCAAGAGTTGAAATTTCATTTCCAAAACATGTATTCCTTGTGTTATACAATATACAGGGATTGATGCTATACAGGTATAGAACAGCTGTTACTTCAAATTCTCACCTGTCTTTTGACCCAGTTTTAGATTAAAGCCGATTCAGCTATATTTTACACTGAAACATCAAAGGCATTGTGCACTGTTGAATGAATGAACTACCGGTACTTATTTGTGTACACCGTGTCACTTTGTGTTACGTCATAAAGGGACAGAAGAGACAACAATCAAAGGTCGATGTTCCAGTTACTTTAAATTTTACTGACTTCTCAAATATTAAATAATGGACAATGTATGCTTATATATATAAGCAAAATGGTTTTGATTGAAGTAAGGAACTGAACAATGCATTTAATTTATATTTTATATTTTTTGCATGTATGAGGTGGAAAATTTTTGTGGAATTTTTAGCTGACTTCTTCAGAGAGAGAAAAATTCATGAGAGAAAGAGAATAAAAAACTTAAATCGTGAAATAATAATAAAATTCATGATCCGTGTCATTTTACAAACGTTTTGAATTTTAATAATTGAGCTCCGGCAGTAAAAAGTTCAAATTTAAAGCAATATTAACTTAAATGATAATTAAATTAGGAATGTATCTTGTCGGATTCGTGGTATTTTTATGATTATGAACAGAAAGGTTAAACAGTGGATGGTCAACAATTCTACTCTAATATCAACAGAATGAATAACTACCTCTCACACATCACCTCAAATATTCGGACATTCATAATGTATGATGTTGGAAATCAATGTTAAGGCTTGGAACAGGCATAAAGATGTGGCGGGGGTTAAATCGGTTAATGGGATTCCAATCCACCACACCCTTTCTTCTTAATTCGATCTCCGACTTTTGTCATGTTTGTGTTTAAAGTAGATGTAATGTACACACAAAAACAATTATCGATATATTTCATTCAAAATTCTAAGTGCATGGATACCAAAAGTGTAATATACCATGACAAAAATGTACATCTTTAATGTAGAAACCTTTACAAGTATATAAAGGTATTTTAGAGGTAATGTACATCTTTAATGTAGAAACCTTTACAAGTATATAAAGGTATTTTATAGGTAAAGTTGTACAAACTTCAATAAACAAAGATATATGACATAAATAATTATATTTAATTATCTTCTTTTTTTTTAAATGAATTTTGAATAATTTTAGTATTTTTTAATTTTATGTGAGATTAAAATGAATAAAATTATTACTTATTGATGTAATAGATATTGCATGCACGTATCACTTTGTCATGATTGAGATATGTTCTTCAACTACATGTACTTGTATATATATTTCATTAGTACCACACAGTAACATACATTTTTAACCAAGTTGGTGGTGGTCTATTTTATGATAGGGTTTCCTAAAATACTGTGTGTTTATGTGGGGCTATAATGAAACAATAATATACAAGTACATGTAGTTGAAGAAAATACCTACACCATGACAAAGTGAAATATGCATGCCATCCTTGTTATATTAATAAGAAATAATTTTATTCAGTTTAATGAACAGTGGCCTATTTTATGGTAGGATTTCCCAAACTGTGTAGGAATTGCCCACATTTGGTAAAATTTGTTTGGAAAAAATTTGATAAATATAACTTAAGGGCTAGTTCATAAATAAGTAAAATATTGAATACTTCAAATATACAATATATATCCTTTATGACAACACTGAAGTCAATTCTTTTAACGGGTTTCACGTAAATATTGACATTTCTTATATTAATAGCGTCTTGTATGTAAGTAGGGCCATAGTATGGACATTCGATGAGAGGTGTAAACTTGGCGGTCATCTACAGTTATATATAGACAGGTTCAACTATTACAAGTACAATGAATAAATTAAGAGAAGCCAAAATAATCTAAAGAAGAATATATCTAATAGACAAAGTTCTATTGGCACTGACTTACAGCCCACTGAAAAATATTTTGATTGGAATAGTATTGCCTAACGTCCAGCGAACAGTATTTCAGGTATAGTCAGGAAGATTTGATTTGATTTTGATTTTTTGTGTTTAACGCCACTTCCAACAATATTTCAGCTATATCATGGCGACCAGTTTTAGTGGTGGAGGAAGCCGGAGTCCCCGGAGAGAACCACCGACCATGGGCAAACAACTGGTAAACTTTATCACTTGCGACTGTGAATCGAGTGCACCCTTTTTTGTAATTTACAAAGCCGGGCGCAAACCCACGCCGTATTGGTGATATGCTTGTATGAATTGTTAGATCCAACGACCTAACTCATTGAGCCACCCGGTCCCCTATTCAGGAAGAGGACTAGTTCAAAAATATATAAAAACTATATAGAAATGAAGGACGTGTGGGCTAAACCGGGGAAGCGACTTCTACTCTACTGAAAAAGTATGGAGGGTTGGACAAGGATTAGAAAAAAAAATAGAGGTTTTTGTGGCTACAATGTGCCTGCTCTTTTTCATATTTTACAAAAAGGGTCTTTAACGTACGGAGAGCGGAGCATGCTCCAAACACGTTAGACACAATGGTCAACTGTCAGGCTCTCTGTATTACTAACTTGACTATCTCTCCATTGAGGGGGAACCAAGGGACGCACTGAGCAGTTCTGTGGGTCTGAGCCTTGGGAACTTTAAAATATGTTTTGAAATACACGTGTGTTTAGGGTGGTGGGAAAAAANCTGCAGTGCATGAACAATAAGCTCCTTCTGTCAAACCATTATCTTCTTTGGTGCATATCCATACATTGTGGGGGTCGTCATTCAGTCTATGATGGTGAACACTTACATTTTTTGTAAAATAAATTACACAAGTTCCTGTTCGATTTTGTCTTTAAGAAATATGCCTCCTGCAACCACCCACTTAAAAAATATTCATAGACCTTGCCAACCTTATAGTCTTTCAGCATGTCAATGCAACATCACCATGGGCTAACAAGAAATACGTTAACTTACATGCCGAAACATACGACCGCTAGTTCCTCCTTCGTTCCTGTTTTCGTCAGACTTCTCATCGTCCAGAACTGTCTCAGATTCTCGACTTTCCAACTACTAAATTAATCAATAATTGTGTATATTTGATCACCAGTGTAATGTGTAAATGTAGAATACAATTTTGCAAATAAATAAAGTGAATATAACTTCGAAAAGGTTAAAAATAAAGTGGTAGTCGTATCGCCAAGATATAATCCAAGCAGAAAGGCCGCTTACCACCCGGATTTTACTCCGATTGGACTTTGGACTAAGGCCGCTTACAACAAATAATAGGTTAATGTGAAATAGGTCTATTTATCCAGTTTATTGAGTTACTGTTTGAAGTGTTTCATTGATTAGGTGATTACCCATTTATAATTGAAGGGAAATAAAAATATAGTAGCAATTTAAATGCTGTAGTCGGTAAAAGATATGGAAAAAAGGGGGGGGGGAAACATCACATGAAACTCCCATGCACCATGACGTCCATGTCACTACGAACTCTATTTTTTCTCAACTCAAGTGTCAAGTTTAAGGATTAATATACTTTCAAATATATAATTGTTTTCACAATCAAATGTGTTTATTGAGTCCTGTTTAGAAGGACCCGATATCGGCCATTCGGCAATGGCATATTCACATCAAATAGCCATAAAAATTATATTGAAGGTATCTGGTATCTCGAACTGCCAAAGATTAAAATTTCCCATACAACAATAGAGTTCAAATATTCTATATCCCAATAATACTTTTAGTCCTAGTATCCTCTGACCCTACATGCCCTACAACCCCCCTTTTTCTAAATGGAAAAAAGGGAAATGTAGGATACTCAGATTAAATAATACTCGAATACTCCCATATGTATCCATAAAACTCCTAAACAAGACTCATTGAATTGATATATTTTTAATTTATTTATTTGAAATGCACAATTTTACCCCAAGGGGTTAATGGCATACAATTATACAAAAACATGTATATAAAGCAGACAAAGGACAATCATTAATTAAGTACAAATTAAAAGAATAACAAGACAGTCTTATACAGACAAATTAAATTTGTAAATTCATACAGTTATAGAGTCCACTTTCCTCAGTATTAAAGACTTTTAATAAATGGAGCAACAAACCGCAAATGATTCGGCAAAGACATTATCTGTATATATTTTTCATTATTGCTTAGTGCACTTAGAAAATTATTCTGTATTTCATCTTCAATTACATTCATATTGCACATTTGGCAAAGTCTATCATTTCTTTTTAATCTTTTATAACGACCTCTTTCTATATAATGTTCTTATCTGCAAGCTTCTTTGTTTTCAATGTTATTGTATATTCGATCGCACAGGAATAGTATTTACATTGCAATATGAATTATGAATGAAGTACAGATGCATTTAGCCATGAAGGCTAGTGAAGTATATATGACTTTTGTTTATTTTTAAGGGAGTGTTTTATTAATACCAAATTGAGCACTCCCATTTTTGTGTCTTTTTATCTTAGGTAAAACAAATATTTGCATTTTCTATTAACATATATATAGACCGTAAAGTCAGTATATCGTTAAAGTCAACACAAATAGTGCTTAAAAACCTATTTAAAATTTTAATTACTAACGGTACATATCTTAATTTTCAAAACATCATAGAGAATCGTTGTTAGGTTATGTCCTTGGTGCTCTAGGTAAAAGAAAATCAATAAACAGTCTAAGGATTGTGCAACTAGAGTGAATTGTGGCGACACTGAGACAAACTTCGTTAGAAAAATTCTGACTGGAATAAATAAACGTTAGAGAATACCGAAGGGGTAATTCAAAATGGACGATCCAGAGAAACTGGCAACACAGGGTACACAAGACACAGGAACAAATAAACGTTAGAGAACTCCGAAGGGGTAATCAAAAATGGACGATCCAGAGAAACTGGCAACACAGGGTACACAGCATGAAGAAAACAAAAACAAAAACACAACACAATATGTGTTGGACATCACTATATACGCAAACAAACACAAACAACTCGCAGTTTTCCGATATACCCTCAACATGTAGAAATTAATACAAACATAACAGCTAATTAGAAGCATATACCAATATATATAAAGCAAATCTTTTCTTATCTAAAAGCGACTGCATCGATTGTGTTATGGTTAGCATGTTCGCCTCGAGTGCGGTAGATCGTGTGTTCATCGATTGTGTTATGGTTAGCATGCTCGCCTCGAGTGCGGTAGATCGTGTGTTCATCGATTGTGTTATGGTTAGCATGCTCGCCTCGAGTGCGGTAGATCGTGTGTTCATCGATTGTGTTATGGTTAGCATGCTCGCCTCGAGTGCGGTAGATCGTGTGTTCGAACGCTGGTCGAGTGAAGGTAATGACTATAAAATGGGCGTTTATTGCTTCACTGTTAATGGCACGCCATTAAGGAGTAAGAACAACTACTTGTTCGCTCTGAATCAGAATAATGTATCTGAGTGGAGCGACACTGTTGTTTAAGTGATCTAGAACTATAAAAACCCAACCCATCGTATTGTTCTTGTACAAAGCTGTAATCATCCTCTTCCTCTTCCTCCTCATCATCATCTCATCAAAAATATAAATTGTCCTCGCCCTGTTATAGCTGATAAATATTGCTTATTTGGCGTTAAACAACAATCACTCACCACTCACTCCATATCACGTCATTATGACTGCTTTACTTATGTCTTGGCATTAAGTTATATTTACCATATACATAATATTTCATCAGATTGGTTGTGATTTTCCTTCAAGACAGCATTAAGATAATGATCATTTAACATGAAAGATTCCCGAAAGATGCACAAAAAAAAAAAAATCTGACCATGTAGTTTTAACAAAAAATGTGGATCACAATCCACAATCTCCGCTAATCAAAACTTCTATGGTTTTGTAGTGAACTTCTATTGTATTATAGAGAACATCAATAGTACCCATCGACTGTTGCTTCAGTGAGTTAGCACTATTCAGAGTGAGCGTTATGGTCTAGTACAATGTGGACATCATCATCATGTAATCGAATGTAACTTGTTCTCGGCATGGTATAGCTGAAAACTAGCTCATTTGGAGTTAAACAACAATCACTCATTCACTACATAAAAGCCAAAATTATACAGTTGTACCAAATGATATTTTGATAACTGGGGTAACTATTGGATGATTTTCATTCCTCCATGTGAAGATGGAACTATAGGTTTGGTTTTATTTATGGCGTTTAAAGCCACTTTTAACAATATTTCAGTTATATCGTTGCGGTCAGTTTTATTGATGGAGGAAACCGGAGAAAACCACTGACCTGTCGCAAGTCACTGGCAAAATGTATCACATCATGTTCTATCCAATACAACTCTTCATGAGCGGGATTCGAACTCACAACTTTAGTGGTGATATGAACTGATTGCATAGGAAGTTGTAAATCGAACTGCCATACAGTAACGACCACGACTGTCCCCGTGGTACAAAATGTCAACACACCATTTTAACACAGTAACAATTAACCCTGTTATTTTGTCATTCACAAAGAAAGGTTGGATTTTGGAACACGTCCTACATTCTTTTACTCCATTACCAAACAGCTTACGATTTCAAAACAAAGTACACGTGTCCATCTTTGCTAGCCAATGGTTACGATCCGCTCTACTCATCTTCACCCTTGGCATCGTTAGACGGATTTTCGTAATTCCCGCGCACTGCCACCTGCTGGATTTTGACAGTTACGCCCCTTGTAATGGTATCATTTTCAGCCAATCGACGCGAGGCTTTTATTTCCTTTCGTTTGAATGCCCTGAAAATTGACTCGAGATTATAATATGGCTGATTTTCAAGCGAAGATTTGTGAAAAATTTAATATAAACTCATTGACAGACAATCAGAGCAAATCTATAACGGCTATTATAGACGGAAAATATGTCTTTGTTGGCACGTTGTAAAGCGCGTTCTGATTGGTTGCCGCTACCACTAGCTGCATTACATAAACTGTCACCGTGTGACTTCGAAAATCCGTCTAGCGATGCCAAGGGTGAAGATGAGTAGAGCGGGTCGTAAACCTTGGCTAGCGAAGATGACACGTGTCAAGATATAATAACTTTCTTCTTTGTTAATAGAAAAATATTGTAACAATTTACTATAGTACCTTATTAGTATATTTAAAACCCTACTACGGAATTCCATAATTCCAAAACTGTAATACATGTTTGTATTTACATTCAGAAACCACCAAAAACACAATCAAGGTATTAGCTGACCTGTAATTAGCACCTGTCCTTTGTTTACTTATAGAATAATCAAAATAGGTCAAATAGACACGTTAGTCTTTTTATCTCAGTACACGCAGCATACATTATTATACCTTTGCATTATAAATAAGAGAATGTTTTAAACATATATTAGTGGTTAGAATGTTTGCCATATTTGCACAAAAGACCGTGTTGCTATCTATCACAAAAGTAAAATGCAAGGCTGTTTTAAGTGTCCATGATATCGTCTAAGGTGAACTTAGTCAGTAGTCTGTCATTCATTTCACCAGTTCTACATTCAAGATTAAATGTTCTTCATTTATGTATGTTGTTTTAACTATGCACGTAAGACTTAGACAAACTTTAGCAGTATTTCAGCAATATCGTGTGATGAACAAATTTTATAAATTAATTTCATTATGATAAGCAACTCAAAATTACTTAGTGTATATTATGATACTCTTTGAGTATGCATGTGAATTGTAGGGTAACTCTTCCTACATACTGAAAAACCTCAAACTAGAAGCTGCCAGAATTGTAACAGGGTTACTCGTTTTTAGAAAATCTTAAATGTTATATAGAGAACTATATTGGGAATTGTCATCAGTAAAAGGAAGAAACAGAATGAATTTTCAGCTGTTCTAATTATAGATTAACTCTTACAAGTGGTTCTTTTGTTCTTTCCATTATAAGGAAGTGGAATATGCTAAATAGCTCATAAAAAGAATTTTGATCATGTTCCTTTAAACAAATCACACCAGAACTAAGACATTTGGATAAATATAGTTTTTTGTACTATTACACCACCAATTTAACACCAACTCAGCAATATTTCAGCTATATCATGGGGAGAACATGTTAATTTCAAATCAGCGGATGGTGAGATCCGCTTTGTACTAGACCAACACGCTTAGTTTGATTTTTATAGTGTTAGCTCACGGAAATAACAGTCCACGAATAGACATGTCGCCCCACTCGGACACATTATCCATATTCAGAGCCAGGTAGGCTTTGCACTTTCTCCTTAATGCTGAGTGCTTAGCGGAGAAGCAACAAATACCAATTTTATTGTCTTTCATTTTACCCAATTGGGGCTCGAACCCACGATCTACCACACTCGAGTCGAGCACGCTTACTATTACACCACCGAGACGGTTTACTAATTATGTAGCGATTACAGATAATACACTTTGAACATCAACATGTTAAGATATAGTGCCGTATTGTTATTATGTTTATTTTCATTTTGTTTTTTCTTTCGTTACTTGGTCGTCGTATTGCAGTTTATCAACCGTAGAAATGATCTTTTAAAAATAAAATTTTGTTCTTTTATAATGTAGGCAATTTTAAAGGAATGCTCAAATCACGTCTTGAATGTTTTGTAAATGGCAATTATATTCCAAGTAACTATTTTTAAGTATACTAGCGACTATGTAGCACGATCCAAGAAATTAGGTACGTGTATATTTAAACAAACACAACCCAATTCAGTTTACCAACAATTAAAGTATCAAGTAAAACGTCCTTGAGGCACCAAAAGAAAACAATAATTAAAAAACCGGGTGACATTCTTCAGTGTGAAAATGGATTCCCAGAAGTTGTGTTTTATTTAGCAAAATTTAAAAACCAAACAAATTAGTTGAAATTAAATATAAGTGAAACACATCTTCCATGACCTTTGTAGAGATTACATTAAAATACCTATATATTATAGAATATCTTTTTAGATCTATCTAAAATTATACAATTATCGTAAAGGTGTTATAAGAAAATAACACGTATGTTCGGGTTTATTTATGAAAATAACAAACAATCCGAAACCGACAAGGTAAACAATTTAATTCCTTAAATCACGTTTATGCTATTAGAAATATTTCAATTAAAAAACAACATTTTTCTAAAGTATTTTTTTAGTCAATTTGTATAATTTCTAATATTTTCCCGACTTTGTGGATATTTCTTAACTTCCAAGTTATCATATTTTCTGTGATGAATATGTGTAGAAATAATAATCACTTACTTTATATATCATATCTGGACTAACATTCCAATGGCGACCTGTAACCAGATTTACAGCATTAAGACATCAGTATCGCGAGACATACACCACTAAAACAAACGACCTCCAGTCATACACTACTAAGACAACATACCTCCAGTCTTGCACTATTAAGACAACATACCTCCAGTATTACACTACTAAGACACAATACCTCCAGTCTTAAACTAATAAGACAACATACCTCCAGTCTTACACTACTAAGACAACATACCTCCAGTCATACACTACTACGACAACATACCTCCAGTCTTGCCTACTAAGACAACATACCTCCAGTCTTACACTATTAAGACAACATACCTCCAGTCATACACTACTAAGACACCATACCTCCAGTCTTACACTACTAAGACAACATACCTCCAGTCTTGTACTACTAAGACAACATACCTCCAGTCTTGTACTACTAAGACAACATACCTCTAGTCATACACTACTAAGACAACATACCTCCAGTCTTGTACTACTAAAACAACATGCCTTCAGTCTTGTACTACTAAGACAACATACCTCCAGTCTTACACTACTAAGACAACATACCTCCAGTCTTGCACTACTAAGACAACATACCTCCAGTCATACACTAATAAGACAACATACCTCCAGTCTTACACGCCTCCAGATTAGGACGACATAACTGCATTTATGCACAGCTAGGAAAATTTGCCTCAAGACATACACTATTATGACAGCATGCTCGCAAACTTACACAGACTATGGCCACGTTAATATTACTCTCTAAGCATGTTGTCATACTCCTAGTGTATCATTATAAGTTCTTCGAGCGATCTAAAAAAAACAATCTGACTATTACATTAGTCTGTAATTTACCCACTTAATCTATCACTTGATCTATAATTAATGGGGCCGTCGTGGTCGTGATCGTATGTTAGTTGGATTTACAACTACCTGTGCAATCAGTGCCTATCACCACTAAAGTTGTGAGTTCAAACCTTGTCATGGCGTGGTGTACTCGATACAACATTATGTGATAAAGTTTCTCGGTGACTTGTGACATGTCGATGGTTTTTTCCGGGTACTCCGGTTTCCTCCGCCAATAAAATTGGCCGCCACGATATTGCTGAAACATTGTTGAAAGTGACGTTAAACACCATAAACCAAACCATAAATCAAACCTCTATAGTTCACATACTCAGTGAAATATACTTATCAAAGGGAAGCTGAATACATTCCTTGGAATTCTAATTAGTCCTCCGGATATTATTATTAAGCTATGTTAAAATCATGATAACATTTTCATTATTTAATTATGTTCTGCACTGTGTTGCACCAACCTCAATTAAATTAAAATGTCGAATAAAACTTTAATTGGCAATTGAACTTGGTTGACTTATAATTAATCTATCAAAAAAAGATAATAAAGTTTAATTGATAACTGGATATATTTTGCTACTATTAGATAATGGGTCCCATAAAACTAGTTTAACCCCTCCACTCTTTATTGAAGTGCCTGTACCAAGCCAGGAAAGTGAGCGGTCATGTATATGTGTGTTATGGATGTCGATTTAGGTCTTTCTATAATATTTCGATTACATTTTGGAGATGGTCCTACAACAGTGGGGTATTTTTTTGTCTTTCATTTTTTTTTAATCTACTTTTCAAGTCGCCATGCTATTGGTGGACAATATTGACGCTTATATCATATGTCCATTACATTATACGCTCATGGCTAGGTGTACTCGATACAACATTATGTGATAAAGTTTTGTCAATGACTTGCGGCAGGTCGGTGGTTTTCACCGGGTACTCCGGTTTCATCCACCAATAAAACTGAACTCCGTGATATAACAGAAATATTGATGAAAGTGGCGTTAAACACCATAATTCTAACCCTCATTCCGTTATAACGTCAAAATATTCCTTTTTTCTTTAATTTGCCAAAGTTGACCTACATGTATTAAAGGGAGTGAGGGTTCGAATAATGTGTGTTACACCGGATTTAAATAATGTGTGTTACATCGGGTTTAAATAATGTGTGTTACATCGGGTTTAAATAATGTGTGTTACATCGGGTTTAAATAATGTGTGTTACATCAGGTTTAAATAATGTGTGTTACATCGGGTTTAAATAATGTGTGTTACACCGGATTTAAATAATGTGTGTTATTTCATATCAGTTCTCAATTCCACTTTTTCATTGGTGTAGACATGGTCATGTGTCATGCATTAATCTGCGTTAAAGAAATCTACCAGTCATTAACATGATAATGTCCGCGGGCATTATCATGTTAATGACCGCTCGACGTTTTAGAGTTGCGTCCCCTTTTAAAAACTCAACGGAGATCGTGCAGTTGTCAATGTACCAAAATGAGCAAAATTATTTATAAAGTCTTATTTCCTTCAATGAAATAAAAATAATAGTTACTTATGTATAGGGTATTATCGTGATTTATAGACTGCCCTTGGGACAGTAGTATTGACTTCAACACTGATAATGCCCTCGCCTGCGGCTCAGGCATTATCAATGTTTCTGTCAATACTACTGTCCCTTGGGCAGTCTATAAATCACGATAATGCCCTATACATAAGTAACTATTATATAATTACATCGGGTTTAAATAATGTGTGTTACATCGGGTTTAAATAATGTGTGTTACACCGGATTTAAATAATGTGTGTTATCACATATTTGTACGTTATCCGTACAGTTTTGCTTTTGTGATAAACGAAGACGTTCCCGATCCATATCAGTGCCCGGGGCAAATAACCGGTTATTGTGCCCTGCGTCGATGACGTCATTGTGACAAGTAAGCAAACATCATACAAAAAACCGATAAAACGGAGATGAAAAATATCAATACAAAACGTAAAACTGAGAGTAACATAAGGATATTCAAGGATTGGTTATCAACAGTGGGAGAACACCGTAATCCTGAATATATTGGATTTGAGGAAATGTACATGCACCTGGCAAGATTTTTTTTTCAGCGCGCACGAAATTCAAACAGGATTACGAACCCGATTCATTGAAATGTATCCAAGCTTCCACCAGTAGATATCTTAGTTATGGCGAATGTAGATATTTACGCCATCGTATCGACTATTGAGAACTATGAAAATAAAACAGTTACTCTAATTTTCATCAGTAATAATTCTGTCCAGTCAACGGTTACTAATAATAACTCTAATAAGCAAACCGCTATCGTTTTGGCTCCCATTTTGCCCAACTCCAAAATAACACAATTCCCATACTCAAATATCCAGGGAAATGTGACAATAATTTTTTATGACACAAATGATATGAATTGGAAGTTTGATTTATAATTACTGGAAAGAGATGTTCAATACCTGTGATAAATACGGTGAATTATTTGGTTGATTTTTACACGTTATTTATTTTGTTATGTTGATGAATAAATAAACATAAATTCAATATTCATTTACAATTTATTTATTTCAGTCGTGGTTAAATATGTGATAAACAGATTATAACATAGCCTTTTCCATATAGGTCCTGGTATCATCCCTCGACCCATATCAGCCCGCGGCTCTCGCCTTGGGCTGATATGAAAGTCTCGGGATGATACCGGGACCGATATGGAAATGGCCATGTTATAATCTATATTTACATCGGGTTTAAATAATGTGTGTTACATCGGGTAATCTTGGATGAGACAACAAATTACATCAGATAAAAAAAGTAAACATCAAAAGTGACATAGCATGTGAATTTTAATGTCTGATCAATTCGAAGTTTTTTGTCACCGATTTCCTTTAATATGTAGTTCATCATCAGTATTTCCACGTAAAGAACTATATCCGTCCCCAGAATATCTTAAAATTTAATGTTAGATCACGATTTTTTAATTTCCACAGTTTTATTGAAGAAAGCATTACAGAAATTTAAATGGAACAGTTATAAATTATTTATATTTACAAAATTAACATCACTTTCCGTTACATTCTTATATATATATAGGTATATATTTAGACTGTATATTAATAGCTTATACCCTGTGAAAAATATAAGACGAAACTTGATACACAATATAATAAACAGCAAGCTATTAAAGCTGAAAATTAATAGTAAGTTTGTACCGACAGTGTCACTTTAGACCTTTATTACTTTACTTGTCAGTTTCGCTAATTCTTGTTAAATCAGTTTTATATTGTGTTAAAACATGTAAATAATAATAATCAAGGATACATCATGAAATGTAATTTTATTTTATTTATTTTATTTAACAAATAGGATATCCGATCTGTGCACGTATTTATTTTCAATGAAAACACTTATTTCAAACTATCATTAATTTGCGTATTATTTCTCCATTCCTTGATCCATTTGAAGAACTTTGGAATGTACGTTTTTTTAATTCGGGGGCAAGGGAAATCCTGGTTTTAATCAAATCCGGACCTGGTAAATGTAATACGGACTCGGAACCCAGTTAATAAAATCCGTACCCAGACAAAATACATAAAATCAGGAGTCGCTACCTCGAATTCGGACTCGTATACATTTTATTTAGAAAATACAATTTTACAACAAGGACACCAGCCACCAGCGTGAGAAGTAGGGATACGTCTATATGATAAATAGAATTTGAATTTGAATTTGAATGTTGGTGTTTAACGCCACTTTCAGCTATAGTTCAGCTATATCATGGCGACCAGCTTTAGTGGTAGAGGAAGCCGGAGTACATGGAGAGAACCACCGACCCTGGGCAATCAACTTGTAAACTTTATCACTTGCGGCTGCGAGTCGAATGCACCTTTTTTGTAATTTACAAAGCTGGGGGTAAACCCATGCCGTATTGGTGATAGGCTTGTATGAGTTGTTAGATCCAACGACCTAACTCATTGAGCCACCCGGGCCCTACAACGACCTAACTCATTGAGCCACCCGGGTCCCTATATGATAAATAGATACAAACTACATATAATAAAACACACAAGGAGATACCTTAAAATTGAAATTAGTTAACTTTAAGACTTTACAATAAAACTGACCGCCACGATATAACTGAAATAGTGTTGAAAGTGACGTTAAACACCATCAAACAAACAAATAAACATTATTAGTTACACAGTGTGTTAGTATATCTTACCGACTACCCTTTGGATTTAAAGTTCTGAGTTTTTTCTTACTTTTATGAGTCTACACTCAAGAATTCATAAAATAATTGAAAAATACAAACTTTCGATATTTTATATCACAGAAAAATATCACATAATGTTCAGCAAGAACAGTCAAAATTTTCACAAAAACAATAAACTGTTTTCAAAACCCTGGAAAGAATGTTTAAAGAACACAAGTAATTTCCAAAAATACATCAAGTCAACTATTACTTATTAATGGTAATTTACTAACCTTGTATGAAATTTACTAACCCTGTATGAAATTTACTAACGCTGTATGAAAAACATACAAGAGGCTCAGACGCCCTGTATGAGTTATACAGGGCGTCCACGTGTTCACGCTAAAACAATCATTTTCTTACATTTATGTAGGAGGTAAGTTTATATTGCGAGTTCGAATCCCGCCCATAGCGAGGAGTACTAGATACAACCATAAAAACTGATATAACTGATAAAATGGACCCAGGAGAAAAGTTTAAGATTCTCGGACGAGCGGAGGGAACGTGTTCTAAATCATATTGAACAGTAAAGAATAAAATTAGGCAGAGTTATGTCCTGTGTGGAGGAAGATCAAATGTTTATTTATTAAAATGCTCATCCCTTGTCGCCCGCACATAATATATTGGTGGTCCCCTTATAATCCAAATTTGAATAACCCATCCCCTCCAACCGCATTTTAGTGCTAATAAGTTGTGGATATTGATCTTCAAATATTGCAGAAACATTTGTAAAATGTGTATTGCGTGATATGGAATAATTTGATATACAGGTATTGTTCAGGTAAATAATAAGGTAAAACAAAGGACACGGGCTAATAATAGTACATACTCGTATTGTTGATTGCGTTAGACTTTAAACTTTGCAATTAATGAATTACATAGTAGGTTTATAGTAAATTGTTTCAATATTTAAGATTTAATTAAGATATATTTAGACAAAGGTTCAGATCGAGATTTTTTTCAAAACAAACATATGTAAAGGGGATAGCCAGACTTTTAATATTGCTTCTTGTTTTAGGTTCTCCAAAAGTTGAAGACTAATCCGGTTTTTATATGCGTGGGTTTATTTAAATGAGTGTGTCAATATTATAATATGACAAAAAATCAATAGTTCAGTCATAACAAAGCGAGACCAAGTTATATCGTCAATACATATCACGGAGCGACCAAGTTATATCGTCAATGCATATCACGACGAGACCATGTTATATCGTCAATACATATCACGACGAGACCAAGTTATATTGTCAATACATATCACGACGAGACCAAGTTATATCGTCAATACATATCACGGAGTTACCAAGTTATATCATCAATGCATATCACGACGAGACCAAGTTATTTGTCAATACATATCACGACGAGACCATGTTATATCGTCAATACATATCACGACGAGACCAAGTTATATCGTCAATACATATCACGACGAGACCAAGTTATATCGTCAATACATATCAGTCACGGAGTTACCAAGTTATATCGTCAATGCATATCACGGAGTGACCAAGTTATATTGTCAATACATATCACGACGAGACCAAGTTATATTGTCAATACATATCACGGAGTTACCAAGTTATATCATCAATGCATATCACGACGAGACCAAGTTATATTGTCAATACATATCACGACGAGACCAAGTTATATTGTCAATACATATCACGACGAGACCAAGTTATATCGTCAATACATATCACGGAGTTACCAAGTTATATCATCAATACATATCACGACGAGACCAAGTTATATCATCAATGCATATCACGACGAGACCAAGTTATTTGTCAATACATATCACGACGAGACCATGTTATATCGTCAATACATATCACGACGAGACCAAGTTATATCGTCAATACATATCACGACGAGACCAAGTTATATTATCAATGCATATCACGATGAGACCAAGATATATATGGTCAATACATATTTAAAAGACCAACATAATGAAATTTGTATTTTCTAGAATTCTTTTTATTAAGTAGCAGTTCTGGGTATAGTTGACATCCCAGAAGACAACATTATTATCGCTCCAATCTGGTCGTTCCACAATAATACATGGACTTACCGTGATAGAAGCTAGCAACCAATGGAACGTCTTTGGTTTTATCGTACTAGGAAAAGAACATATTTTATATGCATAATTACACAACTAACGATATCTAAGTAAACTTCTGTTTATGCAAAGTGCATGTTAAATATAATTAGGAAGAGTGAGCATGCTTTTTAATTCAATCAATGTAATGACAGCGATGCGACACCGCGACCACCACCACCCTGCTAGTCTAACTCCATTTATAAGATATGCTAAAATGTTGCTAAAACTTTAAAATTGAAATTATCACAGTTACCATTAAGCTTAGTTATTCTACTCCTCGAGACCAATCAAATTTTGATATTGAACTTTTGAAAAAGATGTGGGGGAGTCAAAAATATACTTAATTTAAACATATTTTATTTACTAATATAACAGACAAAATGGATTAGACATATTAAGTTAAACAATCCGATGAAGTGCTCTCCATTTTTTACATAAATGGCATATAACACTTATACTCAATCCACGATGTTATCAATATTCCCAAACAAGATGGAGGTGGGGGATAAATGTTTAAAATTAGACGTGTCTTCTCCTATGGATATTTAAGGGGTCGTCGTGGTTGTGGTCGAGTGGTAGTTGGATTTACAACTACTTGTGCAATCAGTATCTATCACAACTAAAGTTGTGAGTTCGAATATCGCTCAGGAGAGGTGTACACGATGCAACATTATGTGATAAAGTTTGTCAGTGACTTGCGACAGGTCTGTAGTTTTCACTGGGTATTCCGGTTTCCTCCACCAATAAAACTGACCTCCATGATATAACAAAAATATTGTTGAAAGTGGCGTTAAACACCATAAACCATAAAAACCATAGTAGGAAATTCATTTTGTATTTTCACTTCCAGACGTAAAATTAAACCATATTAAGCCATTGCAATTTATTCTTACAAATCGTTACTAATAAATTATGTACAGACAGACGTTTTGCTCTAAATATCTCTGTATCTTCATTACATATTCCACAACAACGGAGTTTTTTATTTATCTGTATCTTTATAATAATTGTGCATTGCCGTCTAGTAATGTTATTAACACGTATTGATCTAGACATATTAGGGTAGCTGAGGGCTTAAGGTCGATGACCTTTGACCACAAGCTTAACACCACTGACACGGGCTCGCGCTCAGTTTCCCGCCTATGGTGTGAATGTTTCCAGACACCTTAACCTATGTCCCGGGGTCACATCATCATGTCAATTCCTTCTAATTGTCCGGGCTTCCCACCCCCAATTAAAATATGCATATATCTGAAAATTGCTGACAGTGCCAAAAACCCTACCTATCACAAACCCATGATAAAGAACTACAATCCTGTACATAGTTTTCAACATTTTTTTCAATTGTCAGGTGCAACCTCTGACATAATCTTCAACTTGTTGGAGGCGGCCAGTATTTGGTATATAAATATATATTGTTTGAATGCTTACACCCTTTTAATCTTAATCCCATTCGGAGTCAAAATATATATATAGACAAATAATTAAATAAAACAAACTGGTTGGTCGATTATAATAACACAATGGATAGTGTTTCTCTATTTTTGTTTTATAAGATCCATTTAAGTCTTGTATATTTTGATGTTCTAATCTGTTTACATGTTTATTTAAAATATATGATTAACGTATTTTTGTAAATAAATGCTAATTGATTTTAATTTGTCAATATTGAACTTTTATCCCATTGTTAAAACTAAAACCAATTAAATATTTTAACAATTCCATTTATTTTATTTATTTATTTGTTTAATTTATTGAACTTTCTACAAGCAGACTGACTCCTATATAATAAAATTTGATATTAATTTTATAAAATGTCTACGTAGTTTTAATATTTTTAATAGAAACGAACAACTTTTTGACAGCTGTAAGTATATAAGTACGACAACGTGTTAGAATTTGACATCTATAGTCTCAAAGGTTCGGGATTTTGGCTACGAATTAAAGAAAGGTATTCACAACTAGCATCGTGGAAAAGAGAACAATAGAGTTTTTCTGAAACTTTTTATTTTTCGAAAAATAGTCGATGTTTTAGCGACTAGTAGTGCACAATAACATTTCATCTACAGATACAGTAACCCTTCATATACAGATACAGATCGTTAATTCATTCCACCCTCAAAGAAATTGGGTCCATCCACACATTCCACTCCTTCCTTCCATCTACATGCCGTGTTCATATACAGATTCAGCTCAGATCGTTAATCCAATCCACCCACGAAGAAATTGGGTCCATCCACACATTCCACCCCATCCTTCCATCTACATGCCGTGTTCATATACAGATACAGCTCAGATCGTTTATCCATTCCACCCTCGAAGAAATTTGGTTCATCCACACATTCCACTCCATCCTTCCATCTACATGCCGTGAAAAAAGATATGGGAGGTGAGATGGGTATATGGGAAGATGAGTATATTTCAAAGGAATTTGACAAGAAAACAAGTATCTAAGAGCTGTACATTTGTTTCTTGTTAAACTTTTCCTTTTTTGTGTGTGGTTCTTTTTTGGGGGATGCTTTTGATGCTTTTTATTTTTCATTTTCACCGTTTGGTTTATAATTGAGGTGTAATATCGAATTCATTCAAAATTAAATTATGTTTTTTAATTCGTGGAAGGAAAACAATAATTTATATATAGACAGCAAGGTTCAATAATATTTTATAGTGAATTAAAGAGTTAAGTATAGGTAGGCGTTTGCATTTGAAGGGGAAATCAAATTTGTATGTCGCCGTCATTGAAAATAATTGATCGAACTTTAATAACAAATATTGTTTGTCTCCTTAGCTTATTTTAGCCTATTGTTTGGTAATTAGTTGAATTTATATTTTCTATCAAGTAAGGAGTGTTCGACTTGACAGATATATGGTATGTGTCAAATATTGCTTATTTGAAATGGAAACGTTTCCCCATTTTACCACTTTTACGTGTTGTTTTTTTACACTGTCACGGGATTTGTCGCCTTTTTTAAGCTTTACCAAGAGATTATGTCACTTTGGTTGGTTGACATCCATGTAAGACTTCCTAGCTACTCGGAAGGTCTCACGAATCTTTATCACCTCTGTAACGTCACATTTATACAAATTACATAATTCGTAACACTAATTATACACGGCGTGTTAAAATAGCCTTAGATTTCTCTGAGCTTTTCTTTATTAAAATAATAGTGATGAAAGTAGAACGTAGTTCTAGTATTGATTATCTTAATTCGGTTAGCTGAACACCTAATTTTCAAAATCCCAGGAAACTCATAAAAATTAACGACCCTGGGTGTGGACTTGTTAATAATGATATCGATCTACATGAGAGAATCATACTTTAGTATACATGTTTACCAATTACAGTGTTTCTACCCGATATGATTAATACCACGTGATTCAGTACATTTCCATGTGACTAGTTATGTCTAAAAATATCATGATATAAAACCATTTTCTGTTATTTCTGATTTATCAGTATGTTTGTATCTGGCTAGACTCATAGAGGGAAACTGACGAAGATGTATATTCATACCATTACGTGTACTTATGACTCCGTTATTTCTATGTTTTAATTTTAGAGGAATTTATTGTAAATATGCTCTCAATCAAATTTAAATTAGATCTTGAATTGCCCCCCCCCCCTCCCTTTTTTTATGCGCGACATATCAGAAAAAAAGGGGGATTTAATATCTAAATTTAATTAGATTGATACTCTCTTTTTTTTCAATCGTAGTTTTATTTTATCGAATCGCCGACATCTGTATTATTTTACTTCATTATTGAAACAGGTACCTATGTTTATTAAACATTGCTGTAACATCTTTAATCTTTAAAGACTTACTACTAGTATTAGGTTTTTTCATATCAAATATCTGTATGAGACACCAGGCGCTTCATTTGCCTCCCTTCTCCTTTTTATATTTAATTTTCTGTTTACGTATATCTTTTCAATAAAACTGAGATCTTTATTATTTCAGTTTATTTCTACTTAACGTGTTATTGTCCTTATTTTCATCACAATCGTATGGTAAGATTAGCTTAAATATACGGCTCCTATACTTTGGCCTAAATAATTTGTAAAATCAAAAAACAAGACAAGTTATGCGCATCTTATGAAAAGAAAATTCAAACAGAGACGGTCAACAATTCCATCAATATCAACAAATTGAACAACCACCTCTCACCTTCACTCGCTGAACAAAATTAAAGACCACGACATATGACCCTAGAAATCTAGGTCCTGGCTTGAGACGGGCGCAACTATATGGTGGGGCTAAACTGTTAATAGGATCCAAACCCTCCCCCTCTTGATAACTGGATCTCCAAAGGAAAGCTATTTATCTGTCAATTAAGATGAATTTGCAAGGCGTACATAGAGTAGACCTGCGTACTTGAATCTAGCCAAGTAAACCCCAGACATGCATTATCTGGCAAGTCGAATGAACCACAAACATGTAGTATTGCAGTATATGTCAGTTCCGTTAAAATACAATATTTACACAAGCCTTCAGTATCTAGTGTCTCAAGTTGGGTGGACTTGTCTTGTTGTTTTTAATAAACTAGTACTGTCGGTAAGTATCTAGTATCTCAAGTTGGGTGGACTTGTCTTGTTGTTTTTAATAAACTAGTACTGTCGGTAAGTATCTAATATCTCAAGTTGGGTGGACTTGTCTTGTTGTTTTTAATAAACTAGTACTGTCGGTAAGTATCTAGTATCTCAAGTTGGGTGGACTTGTCTTGTTGTTTTTAATAAACTAGTACTGTCAGTATGTAAGTACTATGTGAAATACTAGTAACTTTACATGTATACAAGAGCAGTGGGTCTTGTCCAATGTTAGAATAGACCCACTGAAAGTCGATTAGAATACAATATTTACACAAGCCTGCATTGTCTTAATCTAGTATTTCAAATTAGGTAGACCGTCTTTTTCTTAATATACAGTCAGTACTTAAGCACTATGAGAAATAAAAGTACTTGTATTTTCAAGACCAATAGTTCTTGTCCAATGCTAGAGTAGAACCACTGAGCTGGTATTTTTGTAGACATAAATATATGTTATTTCCGTATAGCCCTGATTTCTTCGACCTTATAATTTATGTTGATTCTGTATTAGGTAACGATCTATTGTTTTTGTGTATAGTACTGTATAAGTTTTGACTATTGTTTGTATATTCATTGTGTTTATTATTTGTACCTATATAAGCAATGCTATTTTGTAATCTACCACATTTTATGACACTATTGTCTTATAATTAGTTTTATGATAATTAAATCTCCCCTATATTGTGATGATTATAAACGACGACGTATCTTGTTGTAACCTATATGTTAACAGATACCATCGTTTCAAGCTCTCTTACACAATCTGATTGTCATCAACAGATAATTCTATAGAATATGTAATTTTTGAAATTCTTCCCATAGTAATCAATTTAAGATCAAAACAATAATTAAATTCGATATTATATATACTAGTATACGTATTCAATTTTGGACAAAATAAGGAACATGTTTATGCTGCATGTTTATTTCTATCTTATTTATTTCTGGTCCGTCCTTGGTTTTGGACACATCTCACTGTAATTTGTCAGCGGCTTAAGACAGTTCGGTGGTTTTCTCAGGACACTCCGGTTTCCTCCACCAATAAAGCTGACCACCACGATATAGCTGAAATATTGTTGAAAGTGGCGTTAAACACCATAAAACCAAACCAAGTCATCTCACTGTAGTGATACAACACGGGCTTCCATTTTAAAAACAACTTATATAGATTTTAAGCTCTTAAAGAGAGAACATATTTAGACAGAGCTACAATATATGATTGATTGATTTTTGGTGTTTAACACCACTTTCAGCAATATTTCAGCTATATCATGGCGACTAGTTTTAGTGGTGGTAGAAGCCGGAGTACCCGGAGAGATCCCCCGACCACGGGAAAGCAACTGGTAAACTTTATCACCTGTGGCTGCGAGTCGAGTGCACCCTTTTTGTAATGTACATATATGCAGTATTTAAATGCAGTACATGTAACTGGCGAATAGATAGAGTTGTATGTATAAGCAGTAACAAGGAACTCAATAGTGATGTATGTATGTATATATAGTAACTATATGGTGGGGCTAAACTGTTAATAGGATCCAAACCCTCCCCCTCTTGATAACTGGATCTCCAAAGGAAAGATATTTATCTGTCAATTAAGATGAATTTGCAAGGCGTACATAGAGTAGACCTGCGTACTTGAATCTAGCCACGTAAACCCCAGACATGCATTATCTGGCAAGTCGAATGAACCACAAACATGTAGTATTGCAGTATATGTCAGTTCCGTTAAAATACAATATTTACACATGCCTGCAGTATCTAGTGTCTCAAGTTGGGTGGACTGTCTTGTTGTTTTTGGTAAACTAGTACTTCGGTAAGTATCTAGTATCTCAAGTTGGGTGGACTTGTCTTGTTGTTTTTAATAAACTAGTACTGTCGGTAAGTATCTATATATAGTATCTGAAGTTGGGTGGACTTGTCTTGTTGTTTTTAATAAACTAGTACTGTCGGTAAGTATCTAGTATCTGAAGTTGGGTGGACTTGTCTTGTTGTTTTTAATAAACTAGTACTGTAAGTATGTTAGTACTATGTGAAATACTAGTAACTTTACATGTATACAAGAGCAGTGGGTCTTGTCCAATGTTAGAATAGACCCACTGAAAGTCGGTTAGAATACAATATTTACACAAGCCTGCAGTGTCTTAATCTAGTATTTCAAATTAGGTAGACCGTCTTTTTTTAAATATACAGTCAGTACTTAAGCACTATGAGAAATAAAAGTACTTGTATTTTCAAGACCAATAGTTCTTGTCCAATGCTAGAGTAGAACCACAGAGCTGGTATTTTTGTAGACATAAATATATGTTATTTCCGTATGGCTCTGATTTCTTCGACCTTATAATTTATGTTGATTCTGTATTAAGTAACGATCTATTGTTTTTGTGTATAGTACTGTATAAGTTTTGACTATTGTTTGTATATACATTGTGTTTATTATTTGTACCTATATAAGCAATGCTATTGTGTAATCTACCACATTTAAGACACTATTGTGTTATAATTAGTTATATGATAATTAAATCTCCCCTATATTGTGATGATTATAAACGACGACGTATCTTGTTGTAACCTATATGTTAACAGATACCATCGTTTCAGGCTCTCTTACACAATCTGATTGTCATCAACAGATAATTCTATGGAATATGTAATTTTTGAAATTCTTCCTATAGTAATCAATTTAAGATCAAAACAATAATTAAATTCGATATTATATATACTAGTATACGTATTCAATTTTGGACAAAATAAGGAACATGCTTATGCTGCATGTTTATTTCTATCTTATTTATTTCTGGTCCGTCCTTGGTTTTGGACACATCTCACTGTAATTTGTCAGCGGCTTAAGACAGTTCGGTGGTTTTCTCGGGATACTCCGGTTTCCTCCACCAATAAAGCTGACCACCACGATATAGCTGAAATATTGTTGAAAGTGGCGTTAAACACCATAAAACCAAACCAAGTCATCTCACTGTAGTGATACAACACGGGCTTCCATTTTAAAAACAACTTATATAGATTTTAAGCTCTTAGAGAGAGAACATATTTAGACACAGCTACAATATATGATTGATTGATTTTTGGTGTTTAACACCACTTTCAGCAATATTTCAGCTATATCATGGCGACTAGTTTTAGTGGTGGTAGAAGCCGGAGTACCCGGAGAGATCCCCCGACCACGGGAAAGCAACTGGTAAACTTGATCACCTGTGGCTGCGAGTCGAGTGCACCCTTTTTGTAATGTACATAAATGCAGTATTTAAATGCAGTACATGTAACTGGTGAATATATAGAGTTGTATGTATATGCAGTAACAAGGAACTCAATAGTGATGTATGTATGTATATAGTAACCGATGAATCCGTATGGTTGTATGTACATGTATAAATAGTGAATGGGGGAATCCGTATAGTTGTGTGTACAATCATATTATCTCTTTATTGATCAAATGTGGACAATACGTCGCCATCCTTATGTGATAATAAATAACATTGATTTATCATTAAACTTTATCCACTACACAGTTAACGTAGTAACATGTGTTTATACGATTAATAGCATTGCTTCTCATCAAACCCATTTTCCACTGATAATTGTTTCCTAGTTCAAAAAGAGTCATAGTCCACATTGATTTTATTTTCTGTAATTAATTGATATGTCATATTTTTCACGATGTACTGTGTTGTTCGATAACTTTCAATTTGGGTATCCTTCGATCTGCTATCATCTAATAACAGGACCTCACTATACAAACTGCATGGAGGCCGTCGTGGTCGTTTTCGTATGGTAGTTGGATTTAAAACTACATATGCAATCAGTCCATATCACTACTAACATTGTGAGTTCGAATTCCGCTCAGGCGAGGTGTACTCGATACAACATTATGTGATAAAGTTTGTCAGTGACATTGGACAGGTTGGTGGTTTTCTCCGGGTACTCCGGTTTCCTCCACCAATAAAACTGACCGCCACGATATAGCTGAAATATTGTTGAAAGTAAACACCATAACCCTAACACTAATCCACCATACAAACTACTAGTATAAATCAGTGTGAAAATCTAAAAGAGGTATACACAGAATCCCGTTCCTCACGGATAAGACAAATCAACATATTTATATGTCATATACAATGTATCCCCAAAATAATCCGGGGAAAAAAATAGTGCTTAAAATAGAATTCGTTTACTCCATTCCGTCATCACCACCACCATCCCACCCCCTCTATCCTTGATAAAAGCACGTGTCTCTAAGCTCATTTACATGAAAATCAGACAGAAACAGGAACAAGAGATTTAAAATTACATCCGTAACATACTGGTACATGTATCTTCAAATAGATAAGACACGAAGATCCTGTTATTGTAATAGTCATACCCTCGTTTTTATAGTTTATTGTGTAAAAAATGCATATACATAAAAATAATTACCATGTATATAATACTAGTACATATCAATGTAGCTGTAACGGGTATATATGTGGGTGGATTATGGTGTTTAACGTCACTTTAAACAATATTTCATTAAATCGTTGAGATCGACACCGAAGTACCCGGAGAAAACCACCGACCTGCCGCAAGTCACTGAAAACTTTATCACATAATGCTGTATCAAGTACACCTCGCCTGAGCGGGATTCGAACTCACAATGTTGGTGGTGATATGTATTGATCGCATAGGTAGTTGTAAATCCAACTACCGTGCGACCACGACGACAACGGTCACTGTAGCATGTATATAGGGATTTATTTATAACAGCATGTCACTAAGACATGTATTGCCATATCATGTTGCTTCTTATGAATCAGATTTTTATAATTCTAGAATTGTACTGTTTCATTATTTTAATATCTAAAAGCAACAAGTCAAAATAATAGTGTCCATTAATTAGTTTCATGAAAACTAACACATAGTTACAGTTTCTGGAGTTCCTGAAACCTCAAAAAACACTGTAACAGCAAGTTAGTTTGTTATTCCATATTCAGGATTTACGATTCAATGTCGAATGAGTAGGCTTAGGGTTATGGTGTTTAACACCACTTTCAACAATATTTCAATTATATCGTGACGGTGAATGTCGAATAAATAGCTGGTCTCCCTATTCCTTATTCAGTGTCGAATAAATAGCTGGTCTCCCTATTCCTTATTCAGTGTCGATTAAATAGCTGGTTACTTATTATTTATCCGAAAAAAGAAAAAAAACATATTATGAGACACAAATGAAGAATATAAACTAAATAAAACCCGTTACATGCTGTCACATATAAACTAAATAAAACCCGTTACATGCTGTCACCATTCTAGAAAAGCGTTGTATTTATTTTGTTGGGATCACCATGTCTAACTGCTTATGGACTGTAAATCTCGGGGCCGTCGTGACCGTGATCGCATGGTAGTTAGATTTTACATCTACCTATGTAATAAGTGCCCATCACCACTAAAGGTGTGAGTTCGAAACCCGCTCATAGCGATTTGTATTTGGTACAATATCATGTGATAAAGTTTGTCAGTGACTTGTTGTAGGTCGGTGGTTTTTTGCTGGTACCCACCACGATTATAAACTGACTGTCTGATATAGCCGACTTATTGTTGAAAGTAGCGTTAAACACCC
>MJUT01048034.1:122680-134491 GCA_002080005.1 Gigantidas platifrons | reverse complement strand
CCCCCCTTGTTCACCTTAAAATGGATGGTATGACTTCAAACACGTTTCATAATAATTATTATTGAATTGCATGGCGGATGTAATTCACAAAGAAAGTAATCTTTATCATACTTAAGTACATTGTACTGGGAAATTCATTGTGAGACACGACATTGTGAGACACGACATTGTGAAAGTCAAAATAAACATTAAGACAAACACTATAGATATGTTTCATCCTTCGTAAACACTTCCCATAAATTTGAAGAAAAAATCTGCTTTTGTCAAAATTTGTCTCCACCCAAATCCATTTCTTCACCAACATTTGCTTTAATACCGTGTATTGGTTTACTACATATACGATTTGTTTCATCTGCACCAATCCTTTAAAGGGCCGTCGTGGTTAGTCGTGATCGTATGGTAGTTGGATTTACACTAACGTTGTGAATTCGAATCCCGCTCCTGGAGAAGTGTACTCGATACAACATTGTGTGATAAAGTTTGTTAGTAACTTGTGGCATTCCGGTTTTCTCCACCAATAAAACTGACCTCCATGATATGACTGAAATACAATACCCTTAACACAACCCTTTGAAAAATCGTTACTACTATTGGGTCGAAATCAAGGCTTAATGGTGACTTGTTAGTCCCCGAATGTATTTCCAGACCAGTAGTCTAGACCTCAGTGTTAGTCCCCGGATGTATTACCAGAGCAGTTGTCAGGAATTTGTTGTAAATCTCCGAATGTTTGGCTATAGATAGGCTTAGATACAGATATCCTTACCTAAGTTTGGCTACAGATAAGCTTAGATAAGCTTAAGTACAGATAGGCTTAGATAGGATTAGCTACAGATAGGCTTAAATAGGTTTAGCTACAGATAGCCTTAGATATGTTTTGCTACAGATAGGCTTAGATAGGCTTAGCTACAGATATGTGTAGATAAGTCTGGCTATCGATAGGATTAGATAGGTTTAGCTACAGATATGTGTAGAAACGTTTGACCACAGATAGGTTTAGGTACAGATATGCTTAAAAAAGTTTGGCTATAGTTAGGCTTAGATAAGCTTTACTACAGATAAACTTAGATAGGTTTGGCTACAGATAGGCTTAGATAGGTTTAGGTACATATATGTTTCGAAAAGTTTGGCTACAGATAGGTTTAGGTACAGATATCTTTCGAAAGGTTTGGCTACAGATAAGTTTAGGTACAGAAATTTGGCTACAGATAGGCTTGGGTACAGATATGTTTCAAAAAGTTTGGCTACAGATAGGTTTAGGTACAGATATGTTTAGAAAAGTTTAGCTACAGATAGGCTTAGATAGTTTTAGGTACAGATATGTTTAGAAAAGTTTGGCTACAGATAGGCTTAGATAAGCTTTACTACAGATAGGCTTAGATAGGTTTGGCTACATATAGCCTTAGATAGGTTTGGTTACAGATAGCCTTAGATATGATTAGCTACAGATAGGCTTGGGTACAAAAAGCCTTAGAAAAGTTTGATACAGATAGCCTTAGAAACAATTTGATACAGATTGCCTTAGATAGGTTTGGTGTTGGGGTTTCAAACTTTTTGGGGTGGATTACCACTGAAAATGTTAAGACAGTCATATCTGATTCACTAAAGGAATGGCAAATTAACTTTTAATGGGCAGCTATGTTTTTTTTCTAATTTTCTTTCACCAAATTGTATAAATAAAAATAATTGATTTGAAAGATTCAAATTTTAATTTTACCCGAGAGTTTTAAACGAGAAATTTATGTATACTCTGCAGAAAAATTACCACTTGTTTATCAATAAAAAAAATAATATGAATTTGCTTGTTTCGTGTGACAAAAATATGTCTCGGGGGTGGGAGCATATCCCCGCTAACTCCCCCACCCCACTCTAAAAAAAATAATGGGTTGTTCCTAAATTAACGTGTATCTGAAATATTAATAATTGAACATCGCCGTATACTTTTTGAAAATGAACAACGTTTTGTTGTTTTCAATCATTCGAATAATTCAATAAAATAATAATATTTCACCCTAATTTTAAATAAAATAAGAGAAGCTTTGAATATTTCATTAGTTCGTGATAATATTCATAAAACAAGTTTATGAGATTAATCGTTTGAAGGTTTCCCACCGTTCCCAACATGATGAATGAAAAGTCGGATCGATACTGTTTACAAATCAGAAGAAATCTATAGTATAAACATGCGTTAAATTTGAATGTAAGGAATATATATTAGATATATAACTCGTGTTGTAACACGTTAAACCCACTGCTTGACAAACTCTTCCAATAGTTTGACAGATCCGCGGGAAAATATTTGCATATATGATACGTAGTTAAAACACGGAGGTCCAATCATCCCTGACGCACATTACTCATTTACATATATATAATCTAAATACGGGTCAGGTTCGGACCTGCTACGTATTTTACATATATTTATATTTACCTATATTTCAATAAGATAATCATTCACTGTAACGTTATCCCGTTATATATAGTTAATATGAAATAATAACTCGGGTGTGAGTATTTACTGACAATAAACAACGGCCCTTTAAATGTAGGAATGCAGAATCAATAAGAACACCTAGATCGATATTAATTTATCAACGAACGTTTTGTCCTTGATAATATCTATACGGCTACGTCTTGGTGCAGTCATTAATGGAATGCGTGGCAATACACAATTCTATTTTATTTAAATGAGTGATTAAAATTCCATATAACAGTAATAACAAACATTGACATGAAGCCTCGCCTTTCAAAGGACCTTGGTTCTGAATTGATAATTCCGAATGTGCATTGCTGTTGGGAGAACGGATTCCAGTTGTCGCTAAGTCGAATTATAACAAATATATATATTTGTTATAATTATATATATATATACATATAAAATAGGGTAGAATTATTAATTTTTTTCCAAATCTCTAATAGAAATACTGGATAATATCTTTTTCGTCTAGTAGTAAGACAATTTGTCTTATATATTTTACAAGGTGCCCGTCGATTCAATAATGTTATACTTACTAGACGATTAATTTATATGTCCTTACATCAGGGACTCCCCCTTTCAACACTTTCAAAAGTGGAGGACAAAACATAGTCCCCTCCCCACCACCCCCACACCACCCTCCTTTTCCACTTTAGCCAATTATTTAGTAAAAGCCAAACTTTTTTCATTATCATTAAATCAATGGGTAAAAAGGTATGCTTGAAGCCAAATTATCTTTATTTTTCTTTGTTTGTCATTTTTTGAAGCATGCCCGCCACACACTTTCCAGTTCTACAATACTTCCACCCCACCCCCATTTACCAGTCCACTCAGGACTATGCCGCTGTACATTATTGGTACACAAAATGCTTTCTAAATTTATCCATCCAGAATAAGACAATATTTGGAAATTAAATGATCTGACCCGAGGAGTAAATAAATAAATAAAATTGAGGTCTTTTTCACTTGAAATTAATAGCTTGACTTTAAATGTTACGTCACATCTCAAGTATATAACTTGTAAGTAATAGCATCCCGTACATACCCGTTAATTCAAATTGGGGGATTTAAAATATTATATTTTCCTGCTATTTATGGGATCTTGCCAAACTATTTTTAGTATATGCGCAACACTTTCTGACAAAACTACAATCAGAGTATAGGGTACCGACCATTAAAACTTCTAAGGGAGTTACATGTTCCAAACTCCCGAACACTAAAATTTATTTGACGGAACTAAAATTATTTTTTTCAAATGTTACGTGAATTATTCGTTTGAAAACTACAATTTTTTTTTCTATAAGATTAGGCTGCAGAATGAAAAAAAAGCATGCCTCCCCCTTTTTCCACTAAAAGTTCAACTACTTAAGTCATTATCTAAATAATCTTCCACATCTTGAATGTAAATTTTCATAAGTACACGAGAACATAGTACATGTATGTTGTTTGTTGTATTAATGGACATGACATGTAATCTTGTGTACTAACAGAAGTCTTTCTTTTAAAAATGCCATAGTAAGCATAAAGATTAACCAATGACAGTACTCCTTTCTCACAAATTCAGTCTCCTTCGTTTTAGATCATGGATCTGCAAACAGTACATTTTTTGTATTTAAAATGAATTTTCAATTGTTTACCAGGCGCGTAGCTACCCGGAGGCACGGCAGCATGTGCATCCACGTCGTTTTCGCAACAAAAAAAAACGAGAGAGAGAGAGAGAGAGAGAGAGAGAGAGAGAGAGAGAGACAGGGGGTGTAATTAATTAAAGATGATCCTGAGTGTCAACAGTTCCCAGTTGTCGTTTCGACAGCATAATTACAACGTTTTCTTGTTGAACGTTCGGAAACAGTACGTGACTTTATATAAGCCCTGATCACGATAGTTAAAGGGGCATCTCGATTTGCTGTGATGAGGATGCGTATGTAAATTTTCTATGTTTGACCTCTGGTAAAATTGGAAAATCCCTAAGTTTTCTGTTCAGCAATTAATATTTTCTGCAGGGAAATCCGATTTTAGTCGGAACTCATCTAAATTTTGAATTCAGAACGAAAGATGAATTGGGATGTTTTGAGTAAGACACCTGCTGTTATGATCGACAACTCATGTAGATGAGAGACAACTCATGTTAACCGAAAGTCGGGAATTCATATACAAATCTCCATGATTAAACCGTAACAAATTCCATTGACATTGGAGGATGTCTTTGTGTTGTCTGGTCTTGATCTTATGATTGTCGTTTTACTGTTCACCGTTCTAACCATGTACCTCCTCGATTTCATTTTATAAACACTCAAGAACACAATCGACATATGTTCGGTCTTCATCATAGGTCTCAAATTCAAACAAATAATTGACAAAATCGCAGAGTGGTGTGTGTGATGATAAACTACCCATCCAGTTATCAATGGGGGATGGTTCGGAATCCCATTAACATGTTTAATCCCGCCAAATGATCTGACCCGAGGAGTAAATAAATAAATAAAATTGAGGTCTTTTTCACTTGAAATTAATAGCTTGACTTTAAATGTTACGTCACATCTCAAGTATATAACTTGTAAGTAATAGCATCCCGTACATACCCGTTAATTCAAATTGGGGGATTTAAAATATTATATTTTCCTGCTATTTATGGGATCTTGCCAAACTATTTTTAGTATATGCGCAACACTTTCTGACAAAACTACAATCAGAGTATAGGGTACCGACCATTAAAACTTCTAAGGGAGTTACATGTTCCAAACTCCCGAACACTAAAATTTATTTGACGGAACTAAAATTATTTTTTTCAAATGTTACGTGAATTATTCGTTTGAAAACTACAATTTTTTTTCCTATAAGATTAGGCTGCAGAATGAAAAAAAAAAGCATGCCTCCCCCTTTTTCCCCTAAAAGTTCAACTACTTAAGTCATTATCTAAATAATCTTCCACATCTTGAATGTAAATTTTCATAAGTACACGAGAACATAGTACATGTATGTTGTTTGTTGTATTAATGGACATGACATGTAATCTTGTGTACTAACAGAAGTCTTTCTTTTAAAAATACCATAGTAAGCATAAAGATTAACCAATGACAGTACTCCTTTCTCACAAATTCAGTCTCCTTCGTTTTAAATCATGGATCTGCAAACAGTACATTTTTTGTATTTAAAATGAATTTTCAATTGTTTACGAAAAATAGATATGATTTCAAGACCACCCGGGAGATATAAATCTGCAGAGTGGTGTGTGTGATGATAAACTACCCATCCAGTTATCAATGGGGGATGGTTCGGAATCCCATTAACATGTTTAATCCCGCCACATCTATGTATCTGTCCCAAGCCAGGAATGACGTGGATTTCCAAATTCATATGTCATGATCTTTTTTTGTGTTCAGTGAGTGAGGGCGAGAGGTGATTGTTAGTTTTGCTGAATTGTTGACTATCATTGTTTAATTTTTTTGATAAGTCAGTAGAAAATACCTATAATACAAAACTGCATACAGAAAACATTCACATTCTATAGAGAAATGAAATACTTTTCTAAACATGTGCATGTACACCTCCATGACATCGTTAAAGCAAAACAAAAATAAAGAAGGTCCATACAATATTATAGAAGTACCATGCAATACTATAAGTTCCATATACCGCATCCATACAATATCATAGGAGTACCCTGCAATAATATAAGCTCCATATACCGCATCGGTGGCGTAATGGTTAGCGTGCTTACCTCGAGTGCTGTAGATCGTGTGTTCATCGGTGGCGTAATGGTTAGCGTGCTCGTCTCGAGTGTGGTAGATCGTGGGTTCATCGCTTGTGTAATGGTTAGCGTGCTCACCTCGAGTGCTGTAGATCGTGTGTTCATCTGTGGTGTAATGGTTAGCGTGCTCACCTCGAGTGGTGTAGATCGTGTGTTCATCTGTGATGTAATGGTTAGCGTGCTCACCTCGAGTGGTGTAGATCGTGTGTTCATCGGTGGTGTAATGGTTAACATGCTCGTCTCGAGTGGTGTAGATCGTGTGTTCGAGCCCCTGTCGGGTCAAACCAAAGACTGTAAAATTGGTATTTGTTGCTTCTCCGCTAAGCACGCAGCATTAAGGAGAAAGTCCAAAGACTGGTTGGCTCGGAATCAGAATAATGTGTCCGAGTGGAGTGGAGTGAGCTAGCACTATAAAAATCCAACTCTAAAATCAGACAGCGCGTTTGTCTAGAACAAAGCGGACCTCATCATCATCTCATTGAAAATTAACTTGTTCTCGCCATAATATAACTGAAAAATTGCTGAATTGGCGTTAAACAACAATCACTCACTCACTGTAAGTTCCATACAATACTGTGGAAGTTTATTAAAATACTACAGAAGTTCCCTACAATACTTATAGTACTGCAAAATACATATCACAAACATGAATGGTCATAAATTAACAAACGTGGTACGCAATCTCTTTCTTATTAATTGTGGCATTGAGTTCACTATCATACTACAGACGTTCCCTGTTCTATTGAAGTTTTGATTAGTGGACAGTGTGGATTGTTACACAAATTTCTTGATGAAAACTGCAGGTTCGGGTTATGTTTTTTATTTGCATCTTTTGGACATCTTTTATCTTTCCACCCCAACCTAGTTGAATGTTTATTTGTATGTTTGTTTGATGGGGTTTCACGCCACTTTCAACAATATTTCAGTTATGTCGTTGCGGTTTTATTGCTGGAGGAAACCGGACAAACTTTATCACATAATCTTGTACATCTCGCCCTGATCGAGATTCGAACTCGCAACATCAGTTGTGATAGGCATTGATTGCATATGTAGTTGAAAATACAACTACCATACGATCACGGCCACGACGGTCCCCACCTACCTAGTTGAATGACCAATCCCTTAATGCTGTATTGAGGGCAATTTACAATCAATCTGATGAAAAGTTATGTATGATAAATATAATTAAATGACGAGACCTAATAAGGAAAGCAGTCATAATGACGTGATTTTAGAGTGAGTGGTGAGTGATTGTTGGATAACGCCAAATAAGCAGTATTTATCAGCTATAACAGGGTGATAACAAGTTACATTGTTGATAAGATGATGATGATAATGATGAGGAAGAGGGTGATAACTGCCTTGTACTAGATCAATACGCTGTGGTTGGTTTTTATAGTGCTAGATGACTGACACAACAGCATCGCTCCACTCCCACACATTACTCTTATTTCCAAGCCAATCAATTAGTCTTTGTTCTTACAGTCTTTGCAGAATTCTTTGCGGAGAAGCAACAAATACCAATTCTAATATTTAATTTGACCCGACGGGGGACCGGTGCCACGATCTACAGCTCTTGAGGCGATCACGCTAACCATTAGACGTACCAACGATTCGGTTATGTGATTTGGAATCTTAAGTAAATTAAAGTACAACATTCTACAACATATATTTGAATATTTCTCAAAAATCTTAAGATATAAAAGTGCCTTGCCTGTTCAGGACATTGTCCTAAGCAATTTAAATTTTAAAATATCACTGTTATAAATATTGATCGGTTAAGAAATTACCTGCATGATCAGCGTCGTTAATATTCGTAACTCCTGAGTGTTAAATTAGATTTATTTTATCAATGTGTGTAATAGTTTAATCCTTGTGAAACTAGCAAATTTGTGGAACGTCTAATAACGGTCGGTTACTAAACTTTCTTTAAGAATGCCAGGGAGCGTAAAGTCTTCGTCAAACGCCATCAACGTAAGGAACATAAGTCATCATGGGTGGGATTACATAAGTACATATCTTTGTAAATCCATATAAGTACTTTTCGGGGAGTTAAATCTATACATAAGTACAACTTTATACTACAGGGGGTAAAAAAAAGTTTGGTAGTGTTGTATCGTTATCCCCTGGTGATAAATTATAAGTTTGAAGATACCAAAGTAATAATCAGAAGTCGTAAATCTAAGATACCAAAGTAATAATCAGAAGTCGTAAATCTAAGATACCAAAGTAATAATCAGAAGTCGTAAATACAAGAAGGACAAAAAATACAATGGCCAAAACAACATACAAATGTATGTGATAAAGTTTGTCAGTGACTTGCGACAGATCGGTGGTTTTCTCCTAGCACTCCGGTTTCCTCCACCAATAAAACTGACAGCTACGATATAATTGAAATATTGTTGAAAGTGGCGTTAAGCAAAATAACCACAACCCAAAATGCCCAAACTTCGAGTCTTATAGATGCCTTGGATTCCAAAAACCAGACTCAATCTACCAGCAAAAACTTTCCGCAGTCAACCTTATTTTTCATTCATAGCTTTTTTGTATTATTGATTTCTGAATGCAATGAATGTTCGATTAACAAGTAAGGAAGAAATTAATGTTACGTTTATAGACAGTGAACGCTTTAAAGAACAAAAGAAACCGTAGTCTAGTTTACAAGAATGTAAGATGTCATTGAATCAATGGTCAATTCTCTCATCTTTATTACAAGAACTACAATGTACTTAGTTTCAGTGATACCACATCAGTAGTGTAGGAGTGGACGGAACGCTAGGGGCAAGTTTTATGAGTGGTGCGAAATGTAAGGGGCAAGTCTAAAATACAAAAAAGAAAAAAAAGAAAGAAAATAAAGTAATTTGGCTTCAAAGCTGACCTGATACCCACACATTGATTGGTTAACTGGACAACATTTTTTTTCCTTCCATGATCAAAATTCAGCTTTTCCTTTTTATTTTCAAGCATATTTTCAGCTTATATAACTATCTGAAGAGTAAGAGCTAGAGAAGTGGGTTGCTAGAAAGTGGCTGCTAGCTTGTGTCTGATTGTGTACCGAACAGAGGAATATATAACCAAGAGAAGCATGAATGTTTAATATGTATATCAGAATAAGCCGCATTCTGTGTCATCATTATTTACATATATAAATGGTAATAAATTAACTTTTCATTGAGTGTGTTCCCATGTTACAAACTTCTTTTTCATGTGAATGTGGTCAAGGTCAGAGATTCTATCTAAAGACAACAGTAAATGGCCTTACTTAGCATTATATTCCGAACAGTAACCCGTATTATAAACCTATATCAAAGTCGTTTATGTAAATCATTTTTATTAAATAACATTAAACTACTAAGTGATTCATTCGGCGATACACAATTTTGCATGGCTAAACAACTTGATAGCTAAGTTATTCATACCAGCAAATATTTATATGACATTAACTTCTATAAAGTCCGTTCTTACAACATCTTATAAAAGTTACATGTCTATTATAAAATATGAAAGCCCATCGTCATTGAATAAAGTTACAAGTTAAGGTCATCTGGTGATCGAGTGAGTGAGTGATTGTTGTCTAACGCCAACTCAGCAATTTTTCAGCCATGTCATGGCGAGAACAAGTGAATTTTTAATGAGATGATGATGAGGCCCGCTTTGTACTACACCAACAAGATTTTTTATTGTGCTAGCTCACTGAACAGTCTATGAATAGACATGTCGCACCACTCGGACACAATATTCTGATTCCAGTTTTTGTTCTTTCTCCTTAATCCTGCATGCTTTGCAGAGAAGCAAAAAATACTGATTTTATAGTCTTTGGGTTTACCCGATCGGGGCTAGAACCCACGTTATACCGCAACTCGAGGGGAGAACGCTAACCATGATACTAACGATGTGGTTATCTTGTGATCGGTTGTTTGTAGTTTAACATCACTGTTATAATAAAAACGTAGATATCTAATCTTGTGTACACGATGCGTTACTGTGACAACCCACAAGTACGCTCAACGTCAAATGATTGGAAAGCTAAATAATTTAGTCTTTTGGTCTTTGGAAGCTAGTAAACCAAAATACTTAAACTGGGCAGCAAAAAAAATGTTACTTTTCGGTTACTTCATCATCGATCGAGTTATTAAATAGCATAACAAGTTTGTCCGGTTAACCAAAACTCGAGTATTCGATGAAAATTAGTGAATTGTATACTAGTACCATGTTGAATACGACTGGATGTTCAATGTAATTGTCTATATCAATCATTGATTCCTTTATTGTTGTTTAACCTCGGTGGAACAGTATTCCGGCTATGTTTTCTGTGATCGTCAGATGAACGGTATTCCAGCTATGTATGTTGTTTCAATTTAGATGGGCAGTATATTTCGGCCAAATCTGCTGTTTAACGTCAGATGAGCAGCATTCCAACTATCTTTGTTATTCGACGTCAGATGAGCAGTATTCTAACTAGCTTTGTTATTCGACGTCAGATGAGCAGCATTCCAACTATCTTTGTTATTCGACGCCAGATGAGCAGCATTCCAACTATCTTTGTTATTCGACGTCAGATGAGCAGCATTCCAACTATCTTTGTTATTCGACGTCAGATGAGCAGCATTTCAACTATCTTTGTTATTCGACGTCAGATGAGCAGTATTCTAACTATCTTTGTTATTCGACGTCAGATGAGCAGCATTCCAACTATCTTTGTTATTCGACGCCAGATGAGCAGCATTCCACCTATCTTTGTTATTCGACGTCAGATAAGCAGCATTCCACCTATCTTTGTTATTCGACGCCAGATGAGCAGCATTCCACCTATCTTTGTTATTCGACGCCAGATGAGCAGCATTCTACCTATCTTTGTTATTTGACGCCAGATGAGCAGCATTCTACCTATCTTTGTTATTCGACGCCAGATGAACAGAATTACTGCTATATGTGTTGTTTAAAGTCACATGCACAGTATTACGACTATATTTGTTGTTTTACGTGCCATGAGCACTATTCCGGCTATATTTGTTGTTTTACGTGCCATGAGCACTATTCCGGCTATATTTGTCGTTTAATGTCATAGAAGCAGAATTGTAGCTATCTTTGATGTTGGACATTAGAGGAGCAGTATTCCGATTATATTTGTTGTTTAACATCAGATGAGCAGTATTCCAGCTATCTTTTGTTCTTCATGTCAGAGGAGCATTATTCCGGCTATATTTGTTCTTCATGTCAGAGGAGCAGTATTCCGGCTATATTTGTTCTTCATCTTAGAGGAGCAGTATTCCGGTTATATTTTTTCTACGTGTCAGAGGAGCAATATTCCGGTTATATTTTTTCTACGTGTCAGAGGAGCATGCAGTATTCCGGTTGTATTTTGTTCTTCATCTTAGAGGAGCAATATTCCGGTTATATTTGTTCTACATGTCAGAGGAGCAGTATTCCGGCTATATTTGTTCTTCATCTTAGAGGAGCAATATTCCTGTTATATTTGTTCTTCATCTTAGAGGAGCAGTATTCTGGCTATATTTGTTCTACATGTCAGAGGAGCAATATTCCGGTTATATTTGTTCTTCATCTTAGAGGAGCAGTATTCTGGCTATAT
>MJUT01048034.1:95228-122445 GCA_002080005.1 Gigantidas platifrons | reverse complement strand
TTATATTTGTTCTACATGTCAGAGGAGCAGTATTCTGGTTATATTTGTTCTACATGTCAGAGGAGCAATATTCTGGTTATATTTGTTCTACATGTCAGAGGAGCAGTATTCTGGTTATATTTTGTTCTTCATCTTAGAGGAGCAGTATACCGGTTGTATTTTGTTCTTCATCTTAGAGGAGCAGTATTCTGGTTATATTTGTTCTACGTGTCAGAGAAGCAATATTCCGGTTATATTTGTTCTACATGTCAGAGGAGCAGTATACCGGTTGTAGAAATTTCTATTTATTATGAAACATCGGATGAGCAGAATTCGGATTATATTTGACTAATTTGTTGTTTGCTAAAGATGAGCAGTATTTCTAATAAATTTGTTGTTCAACCTCAGATGAACAGCATTTCAACTATGACTATTTGTTTATTCACATCAGACGGCCAGTATTGCAACTTTATTTGGTGTTTGACGTCAGAAAATCAGCATTTCAGCTATGTTTGGTGGTTAACGTCAGATTAAGAGTATTCAGGGTATATTTGTTATAGCTTTCATTCAACAATATGGTTTTCTGGAAAGGAAATTTATTCTCGGCCCAGTGAACAAGGCAGATATTAAGTAGGAATTTGAGAGAGTATATGACAGTTTCAGAATATATAGTTAATCGATTCTCTAGTTCAAATATTCTTGTATTTGTAGGCTGCCTTGTGGCCTATTCTATTTTCTGAAATTCCATTTATCAATGAAGATCCTGTTCATCTATTTATATTTAGGTTGTATGTTCTAATTATGCTTACATATTTATAACTACTTCCGTCCGTAGCCTGAACTGGCTCCAAATCATCGGTTTCAAACCTAATTTAGAATCTTATCTTAATTTCTGATTCTATTATTGGTTATTTTTCTTTACAATGAGGCTGATAAGATCCTGTAAATGGTTTTACATCTATTTCAATCTACTAGGTCGTTTTTATCGAATATCGCCGATTCTGTATTTGGTGATACCGTAGTGACTTTCCATGATAGGACTTAATGCCCAAAAGTAGACAAATAAGTAGATAAGTAATGACGTACGTAGGTAATATATAAATCATTCTATGAGACATTGTTCAAATACTAAATATCGATACGATTAGAACATGACCTTGCTTTATCAAATTCTTGTGATTTTTTTGCACCCAAAGTTCAGCTTATCACAAATGTATGAAAATCCATGTGTTTGTTTGTCGTGCATAACTTACATTCAACTACATGTGTTTCACTAATACTATTGTATTTGATTTGTGTTCAAAATATCATAAAACACCGACAGAAGTTAATATAGACAGATTATGGTATATTGGTCCACTTTCAATACACACAGTCATGTACCTACATTTTTCGAAAGACAAATGCCTTTTCTACATTAAGGGGAAATAAAAAAAAATTAATGAATTTACTTGAGATTCACCAAAAGTATTGATTTATAAAACATTTCGGAATAAAAACGTAAGTATCAAATTTAGTGCACACGACGCGTTTCTGGAATAACACATAACCTCTATCTGATGGATACCTCTATCTGATGGATACCTCTATCTGATGGATACCTCTATCTGATGGATACCTCTATCCGATGCGCTCAAAATCGAAAGTTTGGAAAGCTAAATAATCTAAAGTTTTGGGAGCAATGAAACTTGTTTCAAATGATAATTGGCATATTTTAATGTTCATAGCGTATATGTGATTAGAGAGAATCAAGGAAGCAATTTGGAATGGACAGTCAAATGACACAGGTAGCAATAGGCGCAAAACATAGAACGAAGACAAACAACTAAAACAAAATCAACGACAACAGCCGAATTAATAAAACAATAGAAACATATCAACACTAACAGCTGAATGAATAATACGACGGGGACAGGTTCAAGGCTAAAAGCCGAATACAGGATCAAGGTTAACAGCCAGAGATAGGATTACGGCTAACCACGGAAACAAGATCAAGGCTAACACCCAGATACAGGATCAAGGCTAGCAGCCGAATACAAGATTAACACTAACAACCGGAAACATTAACAACACTAACAGCCGGAAACAAGATCAACATTAACAGCCGGAAACATTAACAACACTAACAGCCGAATGAATAGTACAACGGAAATAGGATCAACGCAAACAGTTGAATGAAAAACTTACCAATAACCGGATCAACGGTGACAGCCGAATGACTTGAGCAGCAGCGACAAAGTAAACGGTAATACACGAGGGAATATAACAACACCAGCAGCAAATGAAGACAAGCCGAATTTGCCTGAAATTTAAGATTTAACAAGAAATAGAGACTTGAATGGTTGGATCGAACATCAAATAAATGTTAGGGAAGCAAATAAAAAATCAGCATGACCCATAGATAACCGAGAGGACTTGTAGTTATTGGTTTATTAAATGAATTAGTGCCCATGTAAATAAAACGGTAGAGAAAAACGAAGGGGCAATCAAGTAAAAACATGTGACCTTCAAACAGAACTTGTTCAGCTCCAATCTGCCGCAGGTTATACAAGTAACAGAATCAACAAACAAAACAAGTTGTTTTTCCTGCTTGGTGTATTTACAGTTTGGAGATATCAAAGAGGTACTCAGAAACCGTCAACCAGATCGAAGAAGGACAGACAATACAATGGTAAAAAATTACCAAAGGGCCACAGGTGATACAAGTAACAAAATTAACAAGCAAAAAAACAACTTGTTTATCCTGCTTGGTGTATTAAGGTTTGGAGATATCGATACGGTACTCAGAAACCGTAAATCAAATCGAAGGACAGACAACTCCATGGCTAATAAAGGACCAAAGGGTCAACTAGATTGCAGTAAATAAATTTGTTTGCTTAAAGACAGTCAAACAACGCACTTTGTAATGTTTAGTTTCATCTAAAATGTTAATTGATGCAAGAAGAAGCAAAGAGTATCTCTCAGTTGTGACTTCCGACAGGTCGATGGTTTTCTCCGGGTACTCCGGTTTCCTCTACGAATAAAACTGAAAGCCACGATATAATTGAAATATTGTTGAAAGTGGCGTTAAACACCATAAACCAATCAACCAACCATCAATTACATTGTATACTGTGGAACGGTTTTACACTGAATGAGCCATGTGAATTTTGTTCATCATTGCACGCAATGAGAGCGCATAATACTACAATTATTTAAACAATGTCCTGTTGTACCTTTGTGCCAAAAAAGCATTTTATGAGTATGAACAGCTTTGAAAAATGAGAGGAGAAGTCGACATTTAGAAAATTACGCTTGTTGAAACAATTGGTATAACTCAATAAATCTTTATTTCATTTTAGAAAAATAGGCCGTAGCAAGATAAAAAAAAAAGGAAATATTAAAATTTGCTGAATAGAATTGTTTTATGTTAATAGGGGTTCTGATTCATGGTGTTTAACGCCACTTTCAACAAAAATTCCGTTATTTCGTGGCGTTGTAAATCCAACTACCATACGATCTGGACCACGAGGATCCCCTTTTTATATAATAATAAAATAAATCACTCCATACAATAAATATGCATATAATACAGATATACAAATATGAATATGTGTGCGTGTAAATTTATACAAATTTGAAATCATTTCCACGAATTTAATCAAAGCTACATTATTATCATCGTCGATAACCCACGGTTGATTCCGATACGGAGAGAGAGGAACGTATCGGAATCAACCGTGGGTTACCGACGATGCATTATTATAACTGTATGTGTTATTTCTTTATCATATTTGTCAAAGTAGTTACAAGTTGTTTGTAAGAAAAAGTGTATGCGACATTAAATAAATTTCCTCTTCTCCTCTTTCTGCTTTTGCAATGTGAAATTCACAAAATTAGAATTTCATGGAAAAGGGAAAAAATTTATTTATGCTAAAAATATATCAACAATCCACAAAAGTGATTAAAAATTTCTAATTCATCTCAAAATAAATCTTAATTTGTTTGTTATTTATTCAAATGTCCATACTACTATGTTAAATGTTAGTAAATTGCCTTTCTTACTATTATAATGTGAAACCCATCAAATTAGAATTTCATGTATTCTACTAGATTTCTAAATATATTGTAAGGTTCCTCTTTTTTTTCTTTTTTTCCCCTTTTTTGTTGTTTTTTTTTTTCTTTTCTTTTTTTTCTTTTTTTTTCTTTTTTGTTTGTTTATTTTTTTTCCCCTTGAGGCTATTTTTAGTGATATGGTTTTTAGCACTAGATAATCAGTTTAGATACCAATTAATTTGGTGACGTAAATCAACTTAAGGTGTTTGTTCATCTTATATTTATCAACATTGAGTTTAAAGTGACAAACAAAAACACAAACAATGAGTTTAAGGAGAGTATGGTATCTGTTGTTCGGAACTAATGTCAATGTCGTCATTGGGTAAGACTGCAATACAATTCGGAATACAAGTGCATAACAGCTTAAGAAAAAGCATGTCTGTGCAAACTAAATACAAATTTATGGATAATACAAAGAATAGTCAATCTCATTTAATTGACCTCTGACGACAAGCTTAGTGACACTGACGTGGGTTCACACCCCGATACCCCATGACCGGGAATTTCCCCTATCAGTTCATAATAGCTTTCCGGGGATTTTTCCCCAATTAAACCCTCTTCGTCACGATATAGATAAAAATGATTTTTAACTCCAATAACATCAAGCCACATTTATTAGACAAATTTATTTTTGAAAATAAGGCTAATAACAAAATTACCGAACTCCGGACAATCTTCGAAAGGGAAATTCAAAACTCATAAGTATATAAACAGACAAAATCAGTCAACAACCGGAAAACTGTGAAAACTGTAATGACCCTGACTTGGTACAGGCATTTCTAAACGAAACTTACAGGTCCTAAATAATGTAATTTATTGAAACTAAGTTCAATTTCCGTCAGACATAGATAGCATTAGACTATTTTGCCTATCTAGTTTAGGACCTTTGGTTAACTTGCTCCGAGAGACTTTAAATTAATTGGCTTTGCAATTTTGCCTCAAAAGACGACTGCATTATTTGGCTTTCAAATCTTTCGAATCTCGATCAGGGCGAGGTGTACAACATTATGTTATAAAGTTTGTCATTGTCTTGCGATATGTCGGTGGTTTTCTCCAGATCCTCCGGTTTCCTCCGCCAATAAAACTGACCGCCACGATATAACTGAAATATTGTTTAAAGTGGCATTAAACATCATCACAACAAACAAACAAAACCAATCTTTTGATTTTGAACGTACCCGATCAAGGCTATTCCGGAAAAGTGTCGTGCGTACTAGATTTGATATCTATATTTTTTTATTAAGACCATCCTTTAGCACAGTATCTGTTAATATCCTTAATTGTGTGGGGAGGGGGGAGAAATGTTAAAATAAGACTGCTGTGTATATGGATTGTAATGCCAAAATATTCATCAACAGCATCTTGTTCATATCTGCTGGAAAAAGAACAACCGGGAAATTATTCAAAATTAGATTCATTTGTTATTTTTGTACCCGAAAATATGGCATCATCTTCAACTTGCTGAAGGTGGTTAGTATTTGGTAGAAGAAGTATGGAGATACCGCAAATGTTTGGAACTAAATAAATACATATACTGAATTTATAATAGGTTTTATTGTTGTTTATACTCACTCTGCTTTCACATCCACAAAATCCAAATATACTTTCGGAGCAAATACCCGTGACATGAAAAATTACATAATGAATCATCATACCTTTATGTATTTCAGCAAGAAAGAAATGAATAAATGTACTTTAAAAAAAAGAATCATTTCAAAATTTAAAAACAAAATAAAAGACTGTTATTATTGATGGACTTCGTTTTCAAGATCAATAATGGGCATACCTGATATTTCAATATGAGTGCAAGACGAATCATAGTCTGCATATGAAAAGAGAACAAGAATTTTTTTTTTTTTTTAATTCAGTTAAAAAGACATTAAAAGAACACGTAACAAATAGGAATTGTAAGAACACTTATCAATCGTGAATTTATGATATACATAGAGTTGTAAGAATACATAAAAACATGAATTTTAAAACCATGCACATTGTAAATATGAACTATAAAACAGATAGCAAACAAAAACTGAAAGAACATATAGCAAACAAGAATTGTAGGAACACATAGCAAACAAGAATTGTAAGAACACATAGCAAATAAGACTCGTAAGAACACATAGCAAATAAGTCTCGTAAGAACACATAGCAAACAAGAATTATAGGAACACATAGCAAACAAGAATTGTAAGAACACATTGCAAACAAGGATTGTAAGAACATATAGCAAATAAGACTTGTAAGAACACATAGCAAACAAGAATTGTAAGAACACATTGCAAACAAGGATTGTAAGAACACATAGCAAACAAGAATTGTAAGAACGCATAGCAAACAAGAATTGTAAAAACACATAGCAAACAAGAATTGTAAGAACACATTGCAAACAAGGATTGTAAGAACACATAGCAAACAAGAATTGTAAGAACACATAGCAAACAAGGATTGTAAGAACACATAGCAAACAAGGATTGTAAGAACGCATAGCAAACTGGAATTGTAAGAACACATAAAGCAAACTGGAATTGCAAGAACACTTAGCAAACTGGAATTGTAAGAATACATAGCAAGCTGGAATTGTATGAATCACATGGCAAAAACACATAGCAAAATTCTGGTGGATGCAAGATTTTCAATTGTGTTTATTTTTTCAATATTATTGCCTTTTGCCGTTGAACGAGGATGCGATATATAAGAATGAGAATATAGGAACGTAGTAGTTATCGTCAGACTCAATCTTGATCCTCCCCGTGTGCTGTAAATAGTGCTTGTTTGTACGACAGCGATCATTTGTATTCACATTTAGATCAGTAAAGTTAAGAAAACTACTAACGGTAGTTATCGTGTGTAGTGTGATTTTTTTATTACTATATACATGTGTGTATATAATATTTGTTTTTCATAGGGATATATTTAAATGGCTATAAACCTGAGAAAGCAAAATAAAGAATGATAGAATTACCAGACAATGGCGTAGGAGAGGACCGGGGAATATATGAGGCAAGTTTTGAGAATGGACAGTGGGGACAAGTTTTAAGAGTAGACCGGACAGTGGGGGCAAGGTTTAATGATGGACGGGAAAGTGGAGTGAGAGTTCCAAAACTGTCAAGCAAACAAAAAAGAGGAGAAAACCCCAATTTGGATTCACAGCACACCCTTATACCATTGGATAACTGGTCAATAAATTTATATATTTGCTTCCATGTGATAAAGTGGGGGAGGGGGCAGAATATATTTCCCCACTTTCAAAGTTGTGACAATTGCCCTCTTCACCCTTCTTCCTACACCCCTGTCATGGTAACTATTCGTTTGATAAGACATTATTTAACCAAGACGATACCCATCGTACAGCGAAGTAATAGTAGTTCATTCGTCATTAACTAAATGAGCGGATCTAGGATTTGTTGCTCCGAGTCTGGTCTGAGCCTACTCCGTTACAGTTCATTATCTGTCGCTTGGTGTCTTATAAAGGAAACAATTATTAGTACTTGGAAGATGATCGGTCACTGAGTAAAATTTTATGGGATGAAATCTATATGGTTGGACGGTATGGACGGTATGGACCCAGTACACGGTTTTGCTAGGACACATTGTGTGGCTGTCGGCAAGCATGGACATTTAGATGTTAATCGGTTTCTGTTATATTTGTGTTGTCTTTATGGGAGTGATTGATTGCTGTTTAGTGCGAACTCGACAATTTTACATCATGGCGAGAACAAGTTTACTTTCAATGAACAGTGGTGATGTCCGCTTTGTACTACACCAACTCGTTTAGTTTGCTTTCTATAGTGCTAGCTCACTGAGACATTGACTCTATCGGCGCTCACTGAGACATTGACTCTATCGGCGCTCACTGAGACATTGACTCTATCGGGGCTCACTGAGACATTGACTCTATCGGGGCTCACTGAGACATTGACTCTATCGGGGCTCACTGAGACATTGACTCTATCGGGGCTCACTGAGACATTGACTCTATCGGGGGTCACTGAGACATTGACTCTATCAGGGCTCACTGAGACATTGACTCTATCGGGGCTCACTGAGACATTGACTCTATCGGGGGTCACTGAGACATTGACTATATCAGGGCTCACTGAGACATTGACTCTATCGGGGCTCACTGAGACATTGACTCTATCGGGGCTCACTGAGACATTGACTCTATCGGGGCTCGAACACACGATCTACCGCACTAACGCTTAACCATTACTTACACCTACGGTGCGGTTTTGTCTCTTGGAGTTTGAGGTTGGTCGGAGGAGGTATGTTTCGTACTGTTGTTTTAAGTAAAACGTGAGACATATTGGACGCGTTCCGTTATTTTGACTGAAATAATATCCTAAATATAGAATGCTTTCAGTTTTTACCGTACTATATGCAAGGTCCTAAATCTTGGATAATATTACAAATTTTCATTGTAACGTGATTGTATCAGTTAAGGCTCTCGTCATATGTGTACCCGATAATGCAAGCCTTCTTAACACCAAAATCAAAATAGTTCACAGATTGAATTGGGTCTTGTTTTAGACAAACGTGTTTCGTAGCACATATATTGTCAGTTTTTTGTCAGGTGTAAAGAATCTAATTTCATAATTCAAGGAAACATATCTTCAAATTACATGACGCTTTTTACATATGAAAAGTCAAGATAGATATGCATTGCGGGGGATCAACATTATTTGACCTATCTGTCCTTGATTAAAATTGTAAATTGAACAAAAAGAAGTCATGTAGAGAATAAAAAACAAAAACAATAACAATAATAAATCATAATTAATATGTCTCAAGTTCGTCAGATTTCCAAACAATATATATATATATATATACTACGAATTTGGTTGAGTAACTTTAAACAATAACGTGCTCTAAAGTGGAATCAATTTTCAATTTTATATAATAACAAAAAAAAACACACAATAGCAAAGAACTCATCGTTCGCGCTTTCTGTTAAAAGTACGAACTTCCGTACTTAGCTTTTCAAGGTAAATAACTGTTGCTTGGCAACGTTGTAAAATATTTCTCGATTTATCTCCCTTCGACTGCAATAACATGAATCGTTAAAAAAAATTCAGAAATATTAGTAAATAAAATATACTCTTTTACTGAATGATTTGCGGTACATATTTTTTTTTCTTTTTCATCTGCGGTAGAAATGCTTGGCATTAAAATGTTCAAAGTGTTTTTTTTTTTCGTTTTTAATTAATTGTCAATAAAATTATTCCATTTTAAAAATTAAAATGCATAAGGAATCGTCACAAATGGTTATTCAGTTATAAAGATCTCTATATTATTAGAAAAATCATGCTATTTTCTAGGGAAATTTGAGCTAGTGTCTCTAGACAAAGCAATTGTTGGCGTGCATAATATTATCCCCAGGCCCTCGGTCTAATTTGACGAACCAGATATCTCTGACACCAATAGCACTTTCCAGATCCACTTTGACATTTTGTCAATGTCTAGTTTCTCCTGGAGGGTTTTGATCTTGGCAGAATATCTCTTTTAATCAGTCAGTCTTTCTTGCATAATTCTACAGAACCAATAAAAAAAAGTTCCCTCTCCTCGTAAATGAAATTACAAATAATTTCGATATTCGTTATATTCAGTTGTAGCATCTTTTGTTAGTTTCTTTCTATTAATAATATCAGAAGGTGAGAATGAATTGGTTTTAAATAATATCATTTACATTCTATCACTTTTAAAGAAAAGAAAAATAATTTCTTTTTAATAATAATTTTGATTTTTGTTCATTTGATTTGCAGATAATATATTAGATTACTTATCAATTAACAGTTTATACCCACCCCGGGGCTAAATCAAAAGGAAATAGATATTATCTTAACAATTGTCAGTTTCTTATAATCTTGCATAATCATATAGGTAAAAACTCTACCGGCACGCGAATCGAAGAGGGCGTGGTAATTCCTGTATAAACACCCAATAAATTTCCTCCAAATATTCTAGTTTCACTCTATGTTTTCTATTGAAAGAATTTAACTATATTGATTTTTCGGTTTGGCCTAGTTTCTAATAATAGAAAAATAGCTAGGTAACATTACGTTATATTTTTTTGCCGAAGTTTTAATTTGTGAAATTCAATAAATATAATTTTAAGAAATAGGAAATTACAAAAAATAATTATTTTTCATACTAAACAATTATTTACCTTATATTATAGTATATTCTTAATCTAGAAAAATATGTTAAGAAATATAATTTTTTTTATTCTTCTGTAAATTTTTCGAATTCAAATGTATATATTTTCCAACGAACTACGAAATGCTTCTAATCTCTTCTTTTGACTCCTCCGAAAAGATTACAAAAATTATTAAAATGTTCCCGTTTTCTACTGAAGAACAGGGGGGATCGAGTTAAAATACAGCTGTCAATCATGTCAACTCATAAATATTCATGTTTAGTAAGAAAGTTAAAATTTGCGAATTCTTCGATTTAAATTAAGATATTTATTGATGAAAATTATTGCAACAATATAAAGAAATTTGATGCAATACTAATTATTTCATTATTTTGTAGATTCAGTGCAGTCGACAGTCTAATCCGATTGTCAATTACAAAATCTCCCAAGGTGTTGTGATACGCATGCGTATTAACACTGACAAATGCTACATAGCTGAGTAAATGAATAGAGCATTCAGCAGTGTTACCGGGGGTGGTATATAATCACAGCTCCCAAGACTATCAGATTGTTGGCCGTTTTGAGCACAGAGGAGCATATAAGAGAAAGGAACACAACAACTCATTCATTCTTTGTTGGTAGTTCTTAGATATCGGTCAGTGCAGCATTCGGCCAAACTTGTGTCACTTGTTCATCCGGAGGATAATTATTTATATTTACTTATTATTTATTTGTGTGTTTTGTGTTCGTCATTAATTACCCGAACTTTAATAACAATCAGCAATAACAATGGATTTGATGTGTTGTGAAGCTGAGTCTTTAAAAAGAGCATACGAAGATCCTGTGCTTTTGAAAGACGATCGAGTCTTGCATAATTTGCTTGCTACAGAGGACAAATACCAACCGTCCGCAAGTTATTTCAAATGTGTTCAAACAGACGTGAAACCTTACATGAGGAAAATGGTAGCAGAATGGATGCTTGAGGTAATGCATTGCTTTTTATTTTATTCCTAAATGTTTATACTGCCATCTTTTGTTCTTGTATATTGCACCACGAGGTAGATCTAGATCTAAATCTGCTGAAGTTCAACTGAACAAAGATTGTTTTAGATGAAAATCAATACATTTAGCAAATTTCGAAGTCTGAAATGATTATTTCTCTTGTATTACTTGTATTTCAAAATTCAATTAAAATTATTAAGATTAATCAGTCGGAAAAGCCGGTTTTCTGGTATTTGACAAAATGGCGGGTTTAGAAAAATATTTTGTACACCACTTGTATTAAATTCATTATAACTTCTGAAGTAGTGGTCAGATCCTTTTGACAATCAGGTCAGCAGCTGGCGCTTAAATTACCACATCATTTGATACCATATATATTTTGATATGATGTCTGAAATAATTTTGACTTTTTTTTTCTACGTCAACTTTTTAAGGTTGAATTTGGGTGTTGATTTTGCCAACATTGACGTTTGAAGTGTATTTTGTTTCGATTTTCATTCATTCAAACTTACAATTTTGTATTGGGCAGCTGTATTTGCCAATTTGCAACCTAAATAATTAAAAATTTAGAGCATTTAGTATTTTATTTTATTTTTTTTAACATTTTCTGCATACTCGTGATAGGTGAACCACTTCTATGACAGGGCTTAGACAGACGATTCTGCGCACTGTATAGTTACACATATGGGTCGATTTCATCCAATCTGAATTTTTCTTGAATTATTTTATCATTTTATTTAATTTCACTCATTGAATCATACAAATATCCAGGAAGAAGTTAATTCAACCGTCGGCAACCTTGAATTAATCTGGGCCTATTCCAAAATGACAATGTAACCTCCACCAATCCCTCTATTTTTATCTAACTCGATTTTTAAAGTGGAAATTTGGAATTACTTTCAGCATGCCCATTGTTACAATAACATATTTCTGAAATTATAGTTTAAAAGTTAAATCGTGACATAAACATTTTAAAAATTTCAATTTTTTTTTTTTTANATAATTTTACAGGTTTGTGAAGAACAGCAATGTGAAGAAGAAGTATTTCCTTTAGCAATGAATTATATAGATAGATTTATGTCTGTAGTCGATATTCCAAGAACAAGGCTGCAACTTTTGGGGGCAGTTTCAATGTTCCTAGCATCAAAACTCAAAGAAACAAACCCTTTGTCAGCAGAAAAATTGGTTGTGTATACAGATAGTTCAATTACATTGGAAGACTTGATGGTGAGTTGTGTTCATCATAATTGAAATATTTTATGAAGTCACCTGGATTTTTTTTTATACAAATGTATTCATATGATACATTATATAAGTACTTACGAAATATTGATCGAGATTGACAATTCTTATTATCCCCACCCCCCTCCCTTTTTTTTTTACCAACCCAAATGAAATAAAAAAAAATATTTCCATCCATAAACTTTGTAAATTATTTTATTGTATGAATTCACTATTTAAAAAAAAACAAATATTTCTGACGTACGACAGTATTACGTGATTTCCCCTAAGATTAACCATTGTTTGGCCTGAAGGTAAAATGTGTATCATATAGACAAGAAACAACATTCCAATGACATTACACTCATACCAACCACTTTTTATTGTTTAGGTGATGAAGTTTCCTCATTACTTTTTTATTCTGTTTTTCAGACAATGGAATTATTAGTTTTGAACAAATTGAAATGGGACTTGTCAGCCATAACGCCACACGATTTTTTAGAGCAAATTTTGAGTCGGATTCCAATGGAAACGGACCTTCGGAATTCGATAAAAAGACATGCACAGATATTTATCGCATTATGCGCAAAAGGTAATTTTTTTTATTTACATAGTCCACAAAATGTGAGAATATCGACAAAGAAAGTAAAAAGAAATTTGTCAGAGATTTTAGGTTGAAAATTTGAAGTTGCTTAAAATATATTTTTTTTTATTTTGATTTCTAATGATTTAGTGCACATGTCGACGCATTGCGTGAATAACCTTCATCGGGTACGCTCAACGTCAAAAGATTGGAAAGCTACAATAATTTAAGTCTTTGGGATCAAGAATTCCAATGGTTTTAATGTCGTGGGAAAATAATAGCTCTTGGCTTTTAACTAATTTTATCGAGTACAAGTAATAATATTTTGAATTATCTTCGATAGATAGAAGTATTTAAATGACACCTCTTATCTCTTATATTTCAGATTGTAAGTTTATGATGTATCCTCCTTCAATGATTGCCGCCGGAAGTCTTGGAGCTGCAGCACACGGATTATTAAAATCTTCCAGTCACAAACTATTGGGAAACCTTCACCAAATCCTGGGCATTGATATTGTAAGTGTTAACATACAAACACCTTGGATTTAAACTGATTAAGTAGTTGGAGATTATTTCGATAATGGATTTAGCTATACTTATTATGTCTTATGTTGGGCTTGGGTCAGTGGACAAGGCTTGCTACGTTATGTATATAAAATCTTAGTTCTTTATATAATTGCTGTTTCACACCTGTATAACACAAAGCCTCTTTATTAGTTAAATTGAACAGGACAATAGAGTGAGATGGGTATTTTGTTTTATAACACATACCCCCTAATGCTTTTTTAATCAGAGCAGATTTAATCCATTTTCCCGGTCAGAATTTCGAAGAGCTATGTGACACTTGAGATTCTCTCACCGATTAAAAGCAACAGGAATGGCACTTGTTGATCATTGTTTAAAAACTAATTACAACACATCTACAACACAGTCACTTAATTAATTAATGTTTAATTATCAATAGACTTTAATGTTGTCAAGCTTAAATAATATGTTAAGTGAAACAAATTTCTCAAAAAACGTAATTTTTTGCAGGACTGTTTACTGTTATCAATAGACTGTTAATGTTGTCAAGCTTCCGTGAAACAAATTTCTTTAAAAAAAATTCTTTATTTATTTTTTGCAGGACTGTTTACGATCGTGCCAAGAACAGATTGAACAAACTCTGGCATCAAATTTATCGAATGTTGATAGTAATATGTCCGAAAATACATCCTCAAAAACAGACTTTCATCCAAATCGTGATCACATAGAAGGCCAACCAACCACACCAACAGATGTTCAAGATATTGTTTTCTAAAAATTCGGACTTACAAAAATGTATTCATCCAAACGCTGCCAAGAATTTCTGCTGCATTCAAAGTTTTTTTATGAGAGATTTTTATGTATAATGTTGTGGATGCCCTTTGCCATATTCGACAAAGATCGCTGCTGTTCTGTTCATAGCAGATTCAGGGACGATATACTGGCTGAAATTAGAGTGAATGTGTTCAAAAAAAACTTTATAAACTTTCGGTTTCAGCTGGTGAATTGTCAACTTTCTCAGATATGTAGGAAAGGGTGCATTGTTAATGTTTTTTTTTACTGTTAATGCTGTTTTTTTACTTGTTAAAACCATTTATTATGTTATTATATGTCACCATAAATTTGTCACAATCCACTTTAATGTTCAATATGCATTCTCATCATTGACACAAAAAAAATCATTATTCATTAAAAAACAAAAATGGTGCTGATTTTTTCCAGATATGCACATAAATACATATTTTTTCACATGATTTGTAATGATTGATGTTAAGTTTTATTCTAAGGTTAAATAGTGCTATGAAACTTTTGGTTTGAATTTGGAATAAAACCTTAATGCATAGTCATTGCTGGATTGTGGTAAAAAGAGACAAAGGGGTTGTCTCCCCCTAGTAGAAAAGGACTTGATGAAATATGGATAGTTTAGAGTAGAAGTGACCATTATTTATTATTCATTTTGGTGTGCTTTAGTCACAAAATACTAATGTGTTCAAAAATCATATATTTAAGTTGAGGAATTTCAACATAGTTGAAATGATATTTTTTTATTTATTTATTCTTTCTAAGAACAAAATGTCTCTGAAATTAATTCTCAAAACTTTTTATCAGTGCCATCGAATTTAGTTCATAAATTTGCTCCTAAGCATTTTTACTGGGGGTACCTTATTTTTTTTTTTTTTTTTTTCCATCAAAAAATGTACTTTCATATATCTTGAACAAAAACTGATGAAAAGTGAGGACCAATATTGTAATGTAGTAGAATGATCAAAATGGTAGATATTTAATACCTCTACCTCCGTGTATACACCAGAGAGAATCTCTGGAATATGTCAGTCTACCTCTTAGATTTCAGAGATGAATCCTTTCTAGGATACTTAATTTATTTGCATGTGATAAACAAGTGTAAAAATTTGTATTTTTTTATTTGTCTTAATAACAAACTTATGTTTTATTTTGTAAACTTTCTGAACAAATTGATGTCAGACATTGCCATATTTTGTGATTAGGCCAAAATTAAAATTACATGCGTTTCCGTTAAACCCTACCGACCATAATTTATAGTGCCTACCCCTAAAGTTTTTGGTGGCCATTTTTGAACAAGCACTATTCAAGTCAGAATGTGTCCCCTGTAGAAACGAGCTAAAAGAAATTAAAATAAAATCTTTTTCCTACCTACTGACCCTTATTTTAGACCATATTAGCAGAAACACATGTATTTTTTTCTTGGCCTTATTGATAGGGCAGTTTGGGTATTGTTACATGTTACCCATAGGCATGTCACAAATTGGGCATATTCTGATATTTGACACATTTAGGGCAGTATTAGGAAGTAGAGTAAAGGCAATGGGAGAAGTCTTTCAAAAAGATAAATTATGATCTGTGATAATGTATACCAAGGACTTTGTGAATCATGTGTAAACAAGGTGAATGAAATTGTTATTTAATAAAGGAGAAAATGAAACATGTGTCCAGCGTATTTAATAAAGGAGAAAATGAAATATGCCTCCAGCGTGGCTTATTTATGGAAATAGTGACTTGTTAGTTTAAACAATAATAGCTCCAGTCCTAACAAATCAGAATTTTGTGTTTCTGTTCTTCGTATCATTGAGCAAAGTAAATTTAAGTCTTGAATCTCTCTTTATTCCTGTAGAGGAAATGATTTCAAGAAATTTATTTCAGAAAATCTGCTTTTAATTTTATTGTTCTTGAAACACTTAACTAATTTGTTGTGGACTGAGTGAAATAAGCATTAAATGAGTTATTTATATTTTTTCGTGACTAGATCAACAAGATCTGGTCTATTAAATTTTCGTTAAAGTCACTATTTTATGCAAAATTGTACAGAGATACTGGTATGAAAGAGAATGTGTAGTTCTTATGTACTCATTAGGAATGCTTGTCCAGTATTGTACATAGACAAGACAGAATGAGGGATGGTTTAAGATGTTGTGAGTGTTGGGTGAGTGGGTTGTCACGGGGTAGAAGATTGAGGAATGGTCTTGTACAGTGGAGGTGTCACGGGTTAGAGATGTATGTTGTTGTTTCTGCCATGAATTAACAATTCTGATTTAATACAGAGATGTAATAAAATCAGGTTGAAAATTTTAAAAATTTGTTTTTTTTTATAAATGGAATCAGGAATAGTAAGAAAGGATATGTATGTAAATGAACATGAGAGACTATCCAAAGTTAGGATTATGGTGTTTTAACAATATTTCAGTTATATCGTGGCAGTAAGTTTTATTGCTGGAGGAAACTACTGACCTGCCACAAGACTCGCTGACAAACTTTATCGCATAATGTTGTATCAAATACACATCGCTTGAACATGATTGGAACTCACAACGTTAGTAGTGACAGTCACTGATTGCATAGGTAGTTCTAAATCCAATTACCATATGGTCATGTCCACGACAGCCCCTGCTATCCAAAGTTACACTTAGATGCCAATGGATTAGTAAGAAAGGATATGGATGTAAATGAACATGAGAGACTATCCAAAATTACACTTGGACACAAATTATAATAAGCAATTGGACTTTTATTGCTGTTCTACATTTCACAGTCACTGTAGGATATCCACTTTGATCCAATTGATAGATCTTAGCATGTGGGAATCATACTATTGTGAATTCATTATTATTGGTGGTACACTGGTATCAATTTTCGTGAATAGTATTAAATCAGGAAATAAAGAATTCAAATGACTATTTGTCACAATGTAAGCAGAGGGAATCCATGAATTTAAAGGAATTATTAAGAATTTAAATGTCACAGATCAGGATATACAGACAGAAAATACACACCCACATTATGGTTTAATAAAAGAGAAACAAACAATTAAAATAAGACAAGATGACATCTATCACAAGGTCACACTGAATATATCACAGTATAAGATTGAGAACTGACAACATAACATCAGACTAAAAACTCATTTTTCAAAATCAACATACAACTTGTAAATATAGAATAGGTCCTACATACATTGTCCACCAATATGAAATTTATTTGCACAAGATTAAGAAATGCCGGCCTTTGTAAAGCTTTTCCCTCCTGTTTTTAGGCGAGTACAAATAAAATAAATATTCCTGATAATGTAAGTGTATTGAGTTTATCCTGCGATTCCAAACCAGTCGAATTAAAAGACGGTTAACATTGGTTTAACGGCGGACTTCGAAGAGGACACCACTTAAACCAGTACTTGTCTTTTAGCCTCCCTCTACATAAGAGCAAGGTACCAGGCTACTTTATAGAGTTAAAGGAGCTGGAATATAAGATATTCAACATAACAAACTAAAATTCAATATAAAAGTAATTGAAACGGGATATATTCAACATAAAATAAATTACGTTTTTCTTTCATATTTGGTAGCTGATATTATCGTGCATCCGGTCATGGTGATGCTCCTGCAGAATGAAATTGGTTGGTCTTTATTTTTTTTGTATTGTTGGTTGAAATAGCTAGAAATATGAAGAGGTACACTGACAGAAACCCCTCCAAGTTGGCCATGTGTGAGAAATTAAAAAAAAAAAAAATATCTAAAATTTCATTTAGTGAAATATTTGGAGTACTGTTATGTGGCGTTTGAGACCGCAACATCTGAAGATATAACTGAAATGAGTGATTTTTCTTATGAACTGACTTCAGCAAAATAGAATGCTAGGAACATTGTACTTCTATATTTGTTCTCCGTAGTTTTGTGTGGTGATATTTCTGTTTTGAGACAATACCCTAATATGAATAGGGTACTGTCTCAAAACCGAAATAAATACAAATAAGATACATAAATAAAAACTCTCGTCGAATAGAGAAGTGCAATGCAAACTTTTCTAAATGAAGTGATGTGATTCAAATCCCCCATTTGTGAGCCCTGTGTGTGAAAAAGGTTTCATATTTGTAGATTTTGTAAAGTCCTCCTAACGTTGATGTTCACACAGTACCTGTATCGTATTGTACCAATGCATATATTTTGGGACTAATTTAATGAGCTCTCTTTAGTTAAGTTAACAACTGGTCATTTCCTCTTGTCATCAACCATCTGGTGGGTCGTTAGTAAACCTATGTCATAAATTATAAATCTTAACAAATCGTCTTCTATTTTTTGTGTGTCTTTTGTAGTTGTGAAGTTGACCACTTCGGTGTCTTGTGTAACCATCTTTTGTCTTTTGACCTGGTCTGATTTCTACTTCCGGAATCAACGGGCTCATTAGATTAAGACTTCAAAAGGGGGATTTAAACTTCAATGTCCACCTTTACACCTTAGTCCTGTTTAATAAATCAGGACATGCGTTGTATAAAATGGCAAGTGGCGGTATGCTTACAGTATAGGTAACGACCAATTAATTTTCACTGGATGGGGCTATATTATATATATATATTTTTTTTTTTAATTTCTGCTGATAGAAAAAATTATTTGACATATAAAAGATGCACACAATCAATAATCTGACAATGCATTTTCACCGAAACATTTTGAGAAGATATGAAAAACATACCAATTTCCAAAAATAAACAAAATAATTTGATTTCCGTTTCGCGTGAAACAAAATCTTGCCATAGGTGCAAAATCATAGCACCAAAGAGTTAAATGACCAGTTCTTTAGGTGCATTCGAATAGCGACGATCTGCAAAGGAATCTTGTTCATTGTTTTCTTGTTAGTCCATGTATGTTTGTTTTAAAACAGATGTACGTATACTCGCCGATATTTAATCCTCAACTTAAAATATTCATAAAATGTACCAAAAATCTAAATCTAGAGGGAAACAAGGTGAATGAATTGGGATTATCTTTAGGATAGGTCTGTCGATCAGACCTTGATCTTTATTTTTGCTGACCTCGTATAAATAATATTAACACTAGACATTTGGACGTACACACCTCTCGTTTTTACAGCCACGACAGTCCTAAATATTTTTACTTTACATTTTAATCCGGGAAATCTTTAAGCCTCTAATGTTAAGCCGATTTTAAGTTAATTACACTAATAACCTACGATTTGTTGAATGACTGAGTCATTAACAAACCCAGAGAAATTACGTAAAATCCCAAATTTCTATCAAATTTGTTGCAATCTGATTTTCCACTTAAAAGATTAAAAAACGAAGGCCGTAAAACGTAACGAGTTTATAAATTCAAGGTAATAATGCTGTTTTATGTTGAACTTTACTATGATTATTAATTTTAGTACCTATAATGAAGTGTTAAATTCATTTAACACTTTGAACTGTTCTAAAATTAATGTAACAGTATAGAAGGTGTTTGTCCTCACGGCCAAAGGCAGACTGTTTGGCCTCACGGGCATCTGGACAATGCCCGATGGGACACTCAGATAATCAACACATTAATGAACAATGGGCCGACGTGATAGGTGACGGATGTCCTGCTCGGTATTAAGACTCAGTTCGTTTCTCTTCACTGCTTCTAACTCATGCAACATCCCTTCAGTATCTTGTATATATTTTACATGATTGACAAACTTCATCACATAATGTTGTATCGAGTACACTCTGAGTGCATTCTTGCTTGGCGAAAGGCATCGATTGGACAGGCACACTGAAATCCAACTTCTATATTTGCGCGATCATGGTCAGAGGCTCCCATGCTAATACATGTAATAACTTCTCTAACCAAAACCATATTGGTTCCAAAAAGAAAACGCACCAAAGCGAGTGAGTGATTGTTGTTTAGCGCCAAGTGCAATCTAAGGCTCTATAATAACAAGAACAAGAACTTTACTATTTGATCTGATGAGATGACGTTTACTATTTGATCTGATGAGATGACGTTTACTATTTGATCTGATGAGATGACGTTTATGCCTGTTGGATGCAAAAGCTATACACTGGGTTGGACTTTTACAGTGACGAGTCATTGAAACGATTTTACCTCCTCGACTATATGCAATGGATGACGTGTGAGTCTCGACTGCAGAAGAAGATCATGGGTTCGACCCGCGTTCGAGTCAAGCCAATTGAAGACTATATACATATATGCAATGGTAATTTAATGCGTCTCTGCTATAATCACGGTTGTAATTACATTTGTTATATTGTGAAACAGCCTTTTTGTTTGTTTGTGTATGTGTTTGATCCATTTTTTTTTTGTAGCCTTTGACCCTATATTGGGTGTAAATTGTGCTAATAAAGAATTTTTATTTGTATTTAAAGCAAAGACTGGCTGGTACAGAGTCAGTGTCAGTGTGGAGTGAAAGGGTTATACCTGTTTGTATAGATTATAAAGTGGAATTCATTTCGAGGGGACGGGGGGGGGGGGGGGGTTGCGCACTGACAGTGATCCTATGTGTTAGTAGTATAAATACATCTACCTTATCTGCGGAACCGTAGCTCTTATGGTCCGTGGCCAGTTTTCTGATATTTACGAACCATACTACGGTTCCTCAGCTATATCTACTTATGAAACCAGTGCCTATAACCACTCTAATTGATTTTTAATTCGTGGTGAGGTACACTTGATACATAAGATGAGTACCGTATATATCATTGACAAACGGAGAATCGGTGACTGCATTTTCTTCCGCCAACAGAACTGATAGCCACAATATAACTGAATTGATGTGTTAAAGTGGTGTTAAACACCAATTTTATCTCTTTTCTTCAAGATCAGAATCAGAATGTCATATCCAGTACGTATGTAGTATTATATATGATTTGGACGATTTTTGGCGTACAAGTACGAAACACATACTCGCCGAATTTTCTGACCGTATGCTATTCCCATTGATTCTAAACATAGATTGTTATTAAATATGAATAATTTAATCTGCTAAAAAATATGAAAGAATAACCAACAATCCTAGGATCCACATTTTATTATCAATGTAAATACCTTCAGTGTCTATCAGTTTTTATTTTATGAAGTTTTATTTTTATTTTTGATAAGCAAGGAGACAAAGGTTTTCATAAAGAAAGAAAATTTTAAATAAATAGAAAATAGCGAATGTTGTTAATTAGCAGTTCCAGTGTTGAAAATATAACGGTACCTTTGTGGTGACCGTACTGTACAGATGCCCAGTCTATTTACGATTGTGTCATTAATACACCGAGACACAACAGGCCAAAATATCAAGAGATCAAAAGCTAAATTATATTCTCTATAAATAATCACAATGACAACATATTAAAATTCTCTTTAACAAGTTTTAAAATGCACACGCGTCCGTCGTGCGAGGGGCAGGTGCGACGCATGAACAAAGACTCAGCTGCCCAACAGAATGCTAAGATTCATAGCGATACATTTGGATATAGAATGACGATACATCAACCATGTTTGAGAATGTTTGTTGATTAAAATAACAACTGGCACGCGAACGTCCTCGTCTCGTTAAAGAACAATAGGGGACAAGGGCGGAGCTAACGGTACTATTCCTAATTCTGCAAATAAGATTAGTCAGGTGAGAGTGCGCGTGGTCGGTAACTTTTGTAGCTATGTAAGGGCATGCGAGAGCAAACACCCATTTATAGCTATAATGCCCCCTATATAGTAAAAGAAAGGACGTATTTTTATTATAAAAGTTATATTATCCCCAGAGGCAGGTGTCGTCGACACGCGTCTTTCCATTGTTTCTGAAGTATTAGTATATGATTTTACTACAGCTGTATTTTAAAAGGTTATATGTTTCACAGACAGGTGTTTTATGTAGAGAAATTTACATACCGAATACTCTACGATCATTTTGTTTACTCAACTGAAAATTACATTCTATTAAAAATTATATTACACGCGCCCATATTATGAGTTTGTATAGAATACCATCAGTCTTTATGAATGCCGTAACAAAGCCACATCCCAGCTGTCCTTTTATATGTTAGATTTTATAAATTACTATAGTATAATTTTAGTATAGTAAATAAAAAGGACAGCGTATGTTCTTAACTTAATTATCAATTTTTGTCTGTTATTTTATACACTGTAAATGGTCAAATTATGTTTGATGGAAGTGCAGATATTTTTAATCAGCAAATATTCTAATTATTCCACATGATTGGGTCCTTGTGTCGAAGATACAGTGGCCTTATCTCCTTATATGTTTGGCAGTACTCAAAAACCTTTCGAAGTATAAATAGTTCTGCTATATTTAACTTTCATTGTTCAGTTGTTTCCATAGATGAAATTCAGACAATGTCCTTTGTGTGATTGTTCAGTAATAGTTATGGTCTTCAACGCTACTTTCAACAATATCTCAGTTATATCGTTGCGGTCATTTTCATTGGCGGAGGAAACCAGAGTACCCGGAGAAAACTACTGACCTGTCGCAAGTCAATGACAAACTTTATCAAATAAAGTTTATATCGAGTACGCCTGGCCATGAGCGGGATTCGAACTCACAACTTTAACTTGGGATTGTATGTTTACAACATACTATTTTTGAATACAGTATAAACAATCGTTTTTATTTGTTGTCAATCCTTACCAGTATAATAAACTCGTTTTTATCCAAAATGTTCAAACATCTGTGTAATCTGCGCATATGAGATATCTGCTACCGAGGTTGTTAATACGAAAAAATATCTTCTGGAATGGGGAACACAGTAGTATCTTCTAGCTCCTCGGTGACACTCTGTTTTATCTCCGGTAGCACATTCAAGAATTCTGTATAATACAAAGATATATCTATTTACTCTGTCCGATGTTTTTCAGATGAAAATACGGTTTTTGACGGGCATATTGTTACATGAATGATTTTATACCCCCCAGTAGTCTCTCGGTTGGCTCATCGGAATATAATCGGTAACATCAACCCATGACAAAATAAGTTTGTGGTCAATAATGAGAGGGACTAAATGTTCCTTTCTATATATAATCATTTATATATTTTTTTAAGCTTTTCTTATATGTCTCTAGGGGCCGTCATGATCGTGATCGTATGGTAGTTGGATCCACAACTACCTGTGCAATCAGTTTCTTTCACAACTGAAGTTGTGAATTCGAATCCCGCTCATGGCGAGGTGTACTCGATACAATAGTATGTGATAAAAATTTGCCAGTGACCTGTGACAGGTCGGTAGTTTTCTCCGGGCACAACTGTTTCCTCCACCAATAAAACTGACCGCCTTTATATAACTGAAATATTGTTGAAAGTGGTGTTAAACATCATAACTCAAACACTTAACACCTATTTTTAGCTTCCTATTCCCCTTAGTGCCATATTATTGTTCCCTTCACTACATTTTTAGGTCGTGTCATTTTGTTTAAATGTTGTTGTTTGTGTTGGAAAAGGAAAATATACATCGATATCATCTTCGAATTTGGTTTTCACGAAAAACACAAATGTGAGAGGAGAGCAAATTTTGGAGTCGAATGTTTTTGACAGTTTTAAAAACAAGTCACTTGTCTTCGTTTTGTTTATCTTCGAATTTATCTAAGGTTTAAACATGACTTGGCTAGGAAATTACACACACAAAAAACCTTCTACAAAACTATAGTTTGATGACACGGACCAGATAGAGTTTTATATTCATACTCGATAATTTACAAATGAGAGGCTCCACGGCGTAAAACATATTTAGACTCAATATGCAAGTTAATAAAGAGAATTTATTTGGAGATACACATGGGCCCGGGTGGCTCAATGAGATAGGTCGCTGGATCTAACAAAGGGGGTACTCGACTCGCAGCCGCATGTGATAAAGTTTACCATTTGATTGCCCATGGTCGGTGGTTCTCTTCGGGTACTCAGGCTTCCTCCACTACTAAAACAGGTCGCCATGATATAGCTGAAATATTGTTGAAAGTGGCGTTAAAACACACCAAAAATGGAGATATATGTACTTTAAAATGCACTTTTGTTGCTATTATCGTCATATCTATAGTTATCTGTTTGTCACCTTATAAAACAGTGAAGGAAAAGAACATTTTTTGAAATGCTCAATTCGTGAAAGAAATCATGACCTGAGTAAAATTAAAGTGGGGGTCTATAACGCATTCGTCCTCCTTTGGGGCAACATGTCAAAAATCAATTTTATCCCTAACACTCCGATTAACTTTTTGTTTACGATTTTGTATCCTTTAAATTAATTGAAAACAACCATACTTCAAAATATGAGTCGATTCCAGAAATAGTAAAATAATAGAATAAAAATCGATACCATGCATAGAAATTTGAACATGTGGATTCCAGAACATTAGTTTTGTCACGTGATCACATGTGGTTTTTCTGGTAAATATGGAATAATGGAGAGGCATATGTCATCTGCGGAGCAGGGCACCTGTCGAATTAATTAGTTCTGATGTTCAATAGGCAGCTGCTTTGAAACCAATACACCATGAAAGCGACAATAAATTTGATCATAATAAAATTATCGTAACATCGCATACAATGAATTCGAATCAAATTTAGAAAAATAGCACAAATGGTAACCGCAAAAATTATGAAACTTTGTAAATGATATTAATATTTTATATGGAATACCTGAAGAATTATGTCTTTTGATCTAAGAAACTAAGGAAACCAACAAATTAAAGAAAATGGCAAATACAAATGTATAATGAAGAGAGTCTTATCTGATTAAAAGATATGAAATGTTTGTTTCAAAAAGCTTTTAAGTAATATTAAAATTCTATAATAATTCATATTTAATTTGAGAATAGGAAAATATTAGAAAAGTAACAGTTGGTATCTAATTTATTTATGATCATTTGCCTTGAAAATAGTATTCAGATCCTCTTAAATGTTTATATGTCAGGATCATTCATTAATCCAGTCTGATAAGTATTTCATGCTACATTGCATATTAGTATTACATGTCTATATTTCATGTTATTGTATGTCATAATATTGTAGTTTTCTATCAATCAAGTAACTCTTTCTCTCTGTAAAATATTGTTGTATTGATGTTGTTTGTTTGTTTATTTTCCCCTAATAATGTTTGCCCCTCGTGGGCCCTTGATTTGGAATAAACAATTCTTCTTCTTCTTCTATTTAAAAGAGAAATTGCGTTGTTTACAGTTATATATATATGGCGTTTCTATTATTCTATTTTATGATTTTATGGGAATCGGTAAATTAATTTCATTGTTTATAAGGACATAGAAATATAATAACTATGTAATAAAACAGATAGGACATCTATTTGTTCACCCCATGTTGTGCTGTAAGGGTCCAATATACGTTGTAAATTCCTATTATCTCTTAAGTTTCGATTGGTTTATAAATATGTTACCCAACATCAAACGGTTCCCTAATTTGCAGGTGCGCTTTCTTGCAATTGACATCCAATTAATATTTCCTTCTAGTAAAATTAGTGCTCCAATGTGAAATTTCGTAACTTGTTAATGATTATTTCGCATTATTTTTCGTAAAAAGCATTGTCTCCAGGGCAAGATTTTTTTGATCGAAATTTCAATTATTATTTTGACATCTTGGGAAATTTTACGACTTGCTTGGATCAGAATCATATGTTTCGTCAAACTTCCTGTCCCTGTGGCACTTTATTTACAGTTTGTTTAACGTTAAAACACCTACAAATATTTAATAGAATGCGAAGTTCCTGCTTTATATCAAAATATTGAGAGAAAATGATATAACGGATTTAATTTTATGTTCATGACATTTTCATGTTGTTCAACCATGTTTCAGCTTCACCAACAGTTGCACAATAACGTTCGTAGCATCAATCGTTATTTCATGTCTATCGATTCAATCCAACGACCTCCTGTATCATATATGGGTGCAAAGGAGAAAGGGGGGGGCAAAAAATCAAAACTTTCATCGAACCAATTTGGTTTTGTTGTATAATGTAATGCATGCGTGATATTAACCATTTTAATATTTTAATGTTGTTATGGAACAAATTACATGTACGTGTCAAGCAATTTACCGACGTCTCACGAACGCCCATGCTCCATACCCAGGGTGTAATAACTAAGTGTGTAAGAACTCCTGCGGCGATTATGATGGAATAATAGAGAATTACAACTGGAATCTAAAATTCAATGATTAGATTATGTACTTTTTAATTACGTTGACCCCGCGGGGTCCACCCCTGTTGTTTCTGTAATAAAAAATTAACAACTTAACACCATATCTCTAAATGACAACGAGTATATCTTTTTTCTGAAGTGGGATCCATTTCCCCACCTTATTCGCAAATTTTAAAGAGATAAGAAAAGATAAAATAAAACGATTACAATGATTTGTTGGCCATCTTAACATCAGACCTGCGAGTCGATGATACAAGAGGACTAGAATCTGTCATTAATCAATTGCACCCGTGTTTCACAATATTGCGTATATCTTAACTATCTTTTTTTCTATTTAGAGGTTACCCTTTTACAACGTAGGCAAACATCAGTCGGGTACCAATGTTTCTGTCTAATAATCCGAAATATAGAAAAAAAACAACACAAAATTAAATGTGACTATATAGAATTAAACAACAATAAATGTAATTATTATCACAGAGCATAGTTTTAAACGTATCAATGACGTCATCCTGACAAAATTCATGGTTTCATTGGTAAAATACACCTATATTCACGTCAAATGAGTAATTTATCAGCCATATCGTAGCGAGAACAAGTAAATTTGATGAGATGAGAGTGAAGTTCGCTTAGTGTGTACTAGATCAACACGCTTAGGATTTTTTCTGTCCATAGAGGTACCCAAAAAATGCTTTCGGTTGTTGTTTTTTTTTTTTTTTTTTTTTTTTTTTT
>MJUT01048034.1:81000-95212 GCA_002080005.1 Gigantidas platifrons | reverse complement strand
TTTGGGTACTTTTGGGTAAGTCTATGGACCCGGATTTCTATAGTGCTTGCTCACTGAAACAACAGTCCGCGGTTAGACATGTTGCTCCACCCGGACACATTATCCTGATTCCGAATCAACCAGTCTTTGCTCTTTCTCTTTAATGCTGCGTGCTTAGCGGAGAAGTAATATATTTACAATTTAATAGTCTTTGGTTTAACGTTACCGGGGCTCGAACCTACGATCTGCCGCAACTCGAGGCGAACACGTTTTCCTTTAACAATATAACTCTGTATTTTGTGTGGGGGTGGGAGTTATAAAAACGATTAAAATGATTCATATTTGACTTATCCCATTGTAGTCTTCATTATATCGAATAGAAAATGTAATTAAAAAGTTTTTTATGTTCCCAACAACGGAAATGATGTACTATGTAACACAACAATTCGTATATATAAAAAGGTGAAAACGTTTTTCTTTGAGGTAAAATCTTCATTATGAAGCCTTTTGTGGCGAGGGCGGAAGGCCGAAACTTCATAAACTAGAATTTCTTTATAATCAATGGATTTGGATTATGTAATTATATTGGGGGTATGTTATCTACCTTAGAAGGATTATAAATGTGATTAAGGTATCCTCATCATGTGGTACAGGTGGATGTTCGCATTATTATACCTGTAAAAGACCGTCGGCATTTTCAAAATAAAGCTATTACCTATCTATCTAACAATAAAATGTCATAATATACAATGTTAAATTGGTAGATCCTGTTTGATAACTTCTTCTATATCACAGGACAATTCCATGTTGCACACCCTGGAGAATGTTGTAAATTTTGATTTTTGAACATTTGATCTTTTAATTGGCGAATTTAGAGATTTTGTAAATGATTATGTTCCACCAAAGAAACTGACCAGGAAGATCAAACAGGTTTAAAGAAGAAGTTCCGATTTACAATGGGCATCTAATTTTCACGGTTAGTCTGTGGATGTCCTAGGCCTTTGTATTTCTTCTAAGACAAGATATACTATTTCCTGTTATCAACAATGAAATCTGTTACATTGCTTCAACGGCTTCGATTATTCAATTGCAATGTACATTTGTAGTTGAAGACGAATTGCATTTGCCTCCATTGCAAAAAATAATAGCTTCATAAACATTTATTTTGTATTTAATTGTAACGTAGTTGAAGACAAATTGCATTTGTTTCTCCACTGCAAAAATACTAGCTTCATAAACATGCCATCATAAAAAATATACTCTCCAAAAGAAGAAACGCAACAGGTGAAAAAATATAATTTACTTCAAATTTTCAACATCATTTTAAATACAGAAATAAGCATTACATTACACTGCAATTTGGCACACTGGTTGTTCAGACTTTAAAGATAATTAAAATGACAAACTTTATCACATTAAAGTCCATAGCGTTCAGATGACGTCACTTTAAAGTCAATATATGTTGTGCCCACACCATTAGCCTGTAACACAACACGGACCCATCTCGGTATTGACGCGATCAATCGACGAATACGGTCTTGTGGAATTCCCCCCATTCTTGCTCAAAAGCCTGCTGTAGTTCTTGCAGAGTTTGCGGCGTGGTTAACGACTGCGCACGCGTCGATCCAAATCATCCCACAAATGTTCTATTAGGTTCAAATCTGGTGACTTAGACGACCAGGGAGCAGTCTTACGTTCTGGTTGGCTAGAAAGTCAACAGTAGCACGAGCTGCGTGTGGCCGAGCGCTGTCATGCTGAAAAACTTCCCTAAGGAGGTTCATTGCGGGCAGCATGTGTGGTGTCAAAACCTCATCTCTGTATCGAGGGGTGTTAAGGTTGCTGGGGATGCGCACCAGTTGATTTTTTCGGGCGTAGGATATGGCACCCCACATCATCACACTTCCTCCGTCGAAATAGTCGACCTCAAGGACACAGTTCCGTGCGAACCTCTCATTCCGGCGTCTGTAGACACGCATACAGCCATCTCTTGTCTGCAGCATGAATCTTGCTTCATTGTTGAACCAGATTCGCCTCCAGTTTTGCAGGTCCCAGCCCCTTATTCTGTTGCACCATTAGACCCTTGCAAGTCGATGCCGACGTCTCAGTGCTGCGCCAAAGTAAGGACGTCTGGTGGGTGCGTAGCCGTTTTCACGGAGACGGTTTCTGACTGTCTGTGACGATATTCGTCGGAGATCTGGGATATTTTATGCTGTTTCTCTTGCTGTCATGGTCCGGTTTCTCGGGTGAAGTACCCGGATGTAACGATCTTGGGCTGCTGATGTGTCCGTGCTGTGTTACTGGCTAATGGTGGGCACAACAGATATTGACTTCAAAGTGACGTCATCTGAACGCTATGGACTTTAATGTGATAAAGTTTGCCATTTTAATTAACTTTAAAGTCAGAACAACCAGTGTGCCAAATTGCAGTGTAATGTAATGCTTATTTCTGTATTTAAAATGATGTTGAAAATTTTAAGTAAATTATATTTTTTCACATGTTGCGTTTATTTTTTTTGGAGAGTATATATTTATATTTCCCAGAGCTCACAAAACTTTTTCATTTTGAAAAAATAATGTTTTAATTCCTCAATTGTTTCGAGCTATAAAACTAGTTTATCCCGTCACTTTTTTTTTATTGAAGTGCCTGTCCCAAGCCAGTAAAATGAGTGGTAATGTATATGTGTGCTAGGAGTATCAATTTTCAGTCTGTTTCTACGTTTTGGCAATTTGGTTTAGGAACTGTTTCAGCAATGTGACATTTTGTTTCTCTCTTCATTTTATCAGTACAGACTCACTGAAATGATGTTCATGGTGGCTCTTTGTTTATATAATTAACTGACCCATGGGTAGATATGAAATTAATGAAGAATTTAACTTCACTGCTGATTTTTGCTTTTTTTGTGAAATAAAAAATATATAGGCCATTAAAATTATAGTCCCGCTGATGGCCATCAGGTTTAATAATAGATCTCCCTTTGATGTTTGACAAGAACACCTGACCTACGGGTAAATCAATGATCTTTTATTGATAAGGGTAAGATAATTATTGAACAGGGGATGATTTCCAACTGGGATTGTTTATCTTACGTCATGCTCTAAATTATATATAGGAAAAGTAGCTACCCATTTTTAACAATACAAAGTTTGATAGTCTAATAAAGTTATTTTTCGGAAGCACTACTTAAAAACAGACAGTGGAAAATGAATGCATCCATTACATTACATTTTAGTTAACTTTAATTTTACAGTTACATGTTAATTTCGAAATTCATGTATTATGTACATTTTGTGTTATCAACACTAATTCTGATATGAAAAACTATGAATTGTCGGTGAAAAAATTATTCAGATAAGAGTCGTGACTCGTAACTAAGATAACTACGCATATCTGCACTTAAATTGCGCATTAAACATTGCAGATCTCAGGTGCATCTGTACTGAAATTGAGGATGAAATCCATTTTTATTCTAAATGTAGAAAGAAAGTTTAAATAGCGATGGTCTCGCATATAATGATTTCTACGAATTAAGATATGTCTTATTTCAGAACATAACGTCTATACGTAATACTAGTAATTTCATTAATCTTAATTTGTAAGAAAAAAACATATAAGAGAATGTGAACATACTGAATTGTCTTAGTTAAGTTGAATTCTAGATCATCCATTGATTTTATTGTATGTTTTGTCTTTTTTTTTTTCACTTACATTGTGGTACAATGGAGACCTTCTGGCTTTATATTTTTAAAACTTTTAAATAAATATGCTCCTTTTCATCCCTTGTACATCCAAAATTCTTTGCAATTAAACAAATACCATAGTTGTACAGAGTTCACGAAATTGTCAGTCCTGTCTGATATGACCAGCAAATTTGGGCAAATTTTGATAAGGACTGACACAAGATTGGTATTTTGCAATAGAAAATTAATGAGGACTGACATATTTTTAGCTAGGACCACCAAACACATATGTAATTTCGCGAACCCTGGTTGTACAATTCAATCGTACATATCTAATTTAGTGCTCACGATGCGTTCCTGGAACAATCTTCATCAGGTGCGCCCAAAGTCAAAAGATTGGAAAGCATAAAGCATAAAGCATAAAGCATACAGTCGGAGTTTTTACAAACATATAACATAAGCTCTGTGTAGAACTTTTTACCGACATAGCCAAATAGTTTTAAGAATCTATGGGCGCAATAAATCCAACGGGTCTAAACATGATAGTCAAAATCTTCTTCATATATAATATGCTTTGTTTTTTGTTGTTATTTTTCTTCTCAATTTTTTTCTGCACCAGACACACAAAGAGGAGTACTGTTATGTTCTTGAAAAGCGTCCCCTGGGGGTCTGTAGCAGAAAAATTGAAACATTCACATTAGATACACATATCTCAGATTTCTTTTTTGTTTATTTTTTCTTATGCATAATTAAACTGATAAATTATATACAATTTGTAACAGGGAAGAAAACATGGAATTACATTATCAAAACATGCATCTTTGATAGGGTTGTAGTTTTGTGTGGGAACTATTTAATCCCCAGTTCACATATGTTGGTATCCCGGCATGACCTGTTTGGGAAAGGGAAAGTGACAATCCTAGAAAGATAGGTGTTTGTTTTGTATATCAGCACAGACAGTGAAATTGACACATTATCAGGGGATATAAGCAGGTTTTACAATGTCAAGGTAAACAGGAAGCTTTACGATAAGTCAAGATTTACATAGGGGTGATATAACATTTATGTGGTGATTGGGAGGGGCGAACAAAAGGATATGAATGAGGATCAGTAACAACAATAAAAGGGGTTTAGTGTCACACGTTTCTCATATCAGAACTGTTAAACCATGATATTCTGTACATTATTGCGTTGATGCATCGAACAGACCCGTAAAAGATGCACTTGTTTTTGTTATTATTAGGAAAGAAACATATTAAAAGAATCAAAAGAAGATTTTTAGTATTTTTTTTTTTTTTGCATTCGTAAAAAGATGCCTTTGGTTTATTATTATTAAATTAGAAAATAAAACATAAAAAGATTGTTAATATTTCTATTGATATCCTTTCCTGCATTCATAAAATGTCTTTGCTTTGTAGGTTTGTTGTTTATCAACCTGACCACATTGCATTCCCTTACATAATTGACAATTGATGTCAATAGATTTATTTTTTACAAATAGTTGTCGAAAATCTTACAGAGAAATCAGAATATTGACACGCTTTACGTATAAGTTATGACAGAACAGATGCACATAGGTAATCATATTTCATATACAATTACTACATGACATGACGGTCAGAACGGCGGGGACAGAAACCAGACCCCAGGACTATCACCAATCGAAAACGAATTAGTTATAATTGATTTCTGATTGTTGGGAATATTGGTAAATACAGCAGTGTGACATAATATATCTTGCTGTCATGATATCAATGTGTAGTAAACGAGGGGAAATTTTAGTCCGTTGTTGTAATTAGCTTATTGACAGGTCATGTCAAAATTAATTAGAATATTGAACTGTTAAACGCCTTAAAGATAACACATGTATTACTTCTGAAATTATACTTTTTGTTAAAAAAATATATTATACATATACAATGTACTATATTTCTCGATTCAACATTTTGTGATCAGTGACTTGCGACAGATCGGTGGTTTTCTCCTGTTTCATCCACGAATAAAACTGACCCCACAATATAACTGAAATATTGTTGAAAGTGTCGTTAAATACTATAACCCTAACCCTTATTATGTTTCTCTGTACCTATGTATATGGTGATGAGAATAAACATACTGTATTGCATTGCAATAAAAAGCCTGGGAAATTAAGTTCCAAAATATTAAAAGACGGAGACTTTTAGATTTTTTGCCCTTATAATAAATTAAGAGAAGGACTATCTATAATTTACCATATTTATGTCTCATGAAAGTAAAATGCATGTTTGACGTAAATACACCACAATATGTAAACAAGTTATGTCAGCATTATGTCTTTGATGGACGTCAAATCGTTAATACTATGTATACTATATAAGTATATAGGTAAATATCATTGTCCAAACAGGAAACTGGGCCCGTTTTCCTAACAGGTTTGGGAAATTCAGCGATAATATAGAATTAGAGTATTCGGAAAAACAAATAGTACTTTTCTAGGGCCATGGTTTGGTGGTTTCTATAAAATGCAACAGACCCGGAATTTTTCGTTTTCTACAAAGTTGGGGGGAAAACAATGAAAATAAAACCAAACAAACAAAAACTGTAATAACATTTATCTAGAAGTCACATTATCGAAATGCCTGTATTTAGTCTATATCAAAACCTTGGTGTTTATATTGTCTCTATATGTTATGTAACAAGTCTGTTTATTGATTTAATGACAAATAAATTATTATTATTATATTATTATTATTGGACGCCCATGTTTTTGCTGTGCCGATGTAAGCACGAAACAAAAACGTTTAGAAAATCAAGCCAAAGATATGATATGTGGGAAGGTCTAAATCTTTGATTGCCAATGATAACCGTTTATTATCACGAACAGAACGGCGACAACGTTCACATTCAACATCATAATGGATACGGATAATAAACCTCCTCTGTTATCGATAACTACACCGTCTATATAGGCGACAATTCTCTCGGGTATATTAATATGGCGATCGGTCCGTGTTGTTCATCTTTATAGTTTTCTGTTTTTTATTTTTTTGTTTCGTTTGTCTTTGTTCTGTATCTTGTGACCAATGACAATGTTGCACATATATCTGGATTGTCTGTGCTTGATTGTCCCTTCGGTTTTCTCTAATTTTTCTTTTCTACTATTGTATTGCTCTTGTTGCTCGTTTTTATATTTTTTGCCCAAAAAACGATATCTTTTAAATACATTTTACTGTAGTAAAATATGTCGTTGTTGATGAAACCTTTGTCACTGTTTTCTTGGGTAGTGTATGCTAACGACTTCTTTGTTTGCCTAAAAATAAGGAATAAATATGTTGCTTAATTTTTTTTAGCGAAAATATATAATATTATACAGCATAGGTAGACCTAAGACGGGTATGGCTGTAGGTTGATACCTGTATTTGATGAAATGATAATGTTGACGGTAAACACGACAGCAGGTTTTCTAACGATGACCTCTCTCTATTCTTTGTGAACCATGGCTGAACGGACAGTGCACTGGTCAACTGCTCAAAATATTCTAATAATGTGACTGAGTCCATTTGTACGGTATTTGAGTCTATTGAATTTACAAATACCCCATTTTGGTATGACTTTTTAAATTCCCGTAATAGTTGACACAGAGACTTCAGCCTGAACTATATTCTATTTTATTTATTTCCATAGCTACTTGAAATTGAAAGGAAGAAATTTTTCAAATCAGTTTAGAAATAACAATAATTACAGTGGACAAATGACTTCCATCCCTCTACAACGAAGTTACTTCATCGAATAAAAGATTGTGGTCAGCCGAGACAAGTTAAAACAAGGTAACCAGACCTGACCCTGGATGGCATCCATGCAGACGGATATAAAACGAATACTACCGGATGTACCATTTAAATAAGATGATTTCTTAAAAGTTTAAAAAGGGTATATCGTATACTAAAGGTCGTTGACAAATGATACGGAGACGATGGAGTAATCTTAATGAAATGCCCATTAAAATTTATCTAAGCCGAGACATTCGTCTATACATAAGAATAAAATGTTAATGGAAAAGTGGGGGAGGGGTGCACACGTACGCATAATGTTACTTTTGGATAAAAATATATTCTGTATTCACTATGAATATATCATGATCAATAATGCTCAAACCCATGATGCCGCTAAAGGAGAACGACGAGAACCATGATTTATGATGCCGTTTGAGGAGCACGATGCCACTTAAGGACCACGATTCCATTTAAGGACCACGGTGAGGTTTAAGACATATGATGCTGTTTGAGAACCACGATGGAATTTAAGGACCACAATGCCATTTGAGACCACGGTTGCGGTTAAGAACCATGATATCGTACCAGGACCACAGTGCCGTTTAGGAACCACGATATCGTACCAGGACCACGGTGCCGTTTAGGAACCACGATATCGTACCAGGACCACGGTTCCGTTTAGAAACCACGATGTCGTACTAGAGCCACGGTGACGGTTAGGAACCACGATGTCGTACCAGGACCACGGTGCCGTTTAGGAACCACGATATCGTACCAGGACCACGGTGCCGTTTAGAAACCACGATGTCGTACCAGAACCACGGTGGCGGTTAGGAACCACGATGTCGTACCAGGACTACGGTGCCGTTTAGGAACCACGATGTCGTACCAGAGCCACGGTGCCGTGTAGGAACCACGATGTCGTACCAGGACCACGGTGCCGTTTAGGAACCACGATATCGTACCAGGACCACGGTGTCGTTTAGAAACCACGATGTCGTACCAGAGCCACGGTGGCGGTTAGGAACCACGATGTCGTACCAGGACCACGGTGGCGCTTAGGAACCACGGTGTCGTACCAGTACCACGGTGGAGGTTAGGAACCACGATGGCGGTTAGGAACCACGATGTCGTACCAGGACCACGGTGGCGCTTAGGAACCACGATGTCGTACCAGGACCACGGTGGCGGTTAGGAACCACGATGTCGTACCATGACCATGGTGGCGCTCAGGAACCACGATGACGTACCAGGACTACGGTGGTGTTTAGGAACCACGATGTCGTACCAGGACCACGGTGCCGTTTAGGAACCACGATGTCGTACCAGGACCACGGTGGCGGTTAGGAACCACAATGTCGTACCAGGACTACGGTGGCGGTTAAGAACCACGATGACGTACCAGGACCACGGTGGTGTTTGCGAACCACGATGTCGTACCAGGACCACGGTGCCGTTTAGGAACCACAATGTCGTACCAGAACCACGATGGCAGTTAGGAACCACGATGTCGTACCAGGACCACGGTGGCGGTTAAGTACCACTATAACGTTTGAGATCTAAGATGCTTTATAAGGACCACAATGCCGTTTACGATTACGGTGCAGATTAAGAAACATAATGCCTTTAATCAACTATCATTCATTTTAAGAACCGCCATACCGTTTAAGAATCGAAATGTAATCTAAGGACCACAATGTCAATTAAGAACCACGATGGCATTTAAGAACCACGAAACCCTTTAATAATCATGACGCCACTTATGAACCATGATGTTATTTATGAACCATAATGCTATTTATGAACCATAACCATGATGCCACTTAGGAACCATGATGCTATTTATAAACCATGATGCTATTTATGAACTATGATGCCACTTAGGAACCCTAATGCCACTTAGAGACCATGATGCTATTTATGAACCATTCCATCTAAATGACTAATAGCATAGTTTATACGTATTATGCAGTCTTCTAGAAAAGTAAGACTTTAAGACCTAAACATAGTTTTATACTTTTTTTTATAAAAACAATATAAAAGGTATAGTTCATTCTTTATTTTAACTTAAGACATTTATTTTGAGACCAGGTCAACTGGTATCTTGTCTCAAGGCAAAATATTTTTTGGAATGTCAGAAATTATCATAATTATTATGATAACATAACTATAAATCATAATGACTGACAGAGCTGTCGCTGGCTTCGGGGTGTCCACAACTATGTATATAAACAAAACAAAATCCTTATCTAGCACTTTTACAGATAAAAATAACCAAAATATTTTGATTTTGTAAACATGATGATCAAAGCGCTCTTTCTAATAAATTATCATTTGTTTTCATCTACATGTATGATTTTTATGATTGACTTGTTTTTATCCTTTCTATAATTGATAGTCCGTATAATTGTTTTTATTCATTTAGTAAATTGCACTTGTCATTGAAATCGAAAATAGTTCTCATTAAAGGTAGATTATGATAGGTCCTTAAAATTGTTATTTTACTTCCGGGTTTAACTGTCCAAAAGGGAATTATTGACAACAATATTTACAGTAAGATGAGGCCTGTCCAAATATTAAGAGGTTACTTGTGCACTATTTTCCAGGTCACTGTTGACTATTATTTTATAAATGTAGCATTTCTTTAGCATTAACTGCTATTTGACTTTATTGTTCATGTTGTTGTCTGTCATGTGCATTATTATGTATGTTAATCATTCAATGTGTTATAATAACTCTGCCCATAATGGGACCATGATTGGTAAATAAAATATCTGATCTTATCTTATCTTATACATTCATATCCTGTTTTACTAATTGAGTCGGTTAACCAGAAATCGGGGACTGGGTGGCTAGTAGTTTTTGTTGATATTGAACCTTTTAGTGAATTAAAACAAAAGTAACCTATATAGTTTCTGTATGTAACTTTGACATATTAAGTTGAACATTTAGATATAAATAATATTTTTACATTTTTCTATAGTTATAAAACGGTTCGGTTATTATAATTCCCCCAGAATGACCTAAAAATTCATTTTGTCTCTTGAAGCGTGATATTAAACTGACCAAGTATAGACCGAAATTTAATCATCCTGAAATTGTTGGCTGTCAGGGGCGTAACAAACTATAAATTCATGTGTAGGCAAGGGTCCCCAGCGAGTCCAGGGCAGAACCCTGGTGGGGGGTCCGGGGGGCGAAGCCCCTGGAGGTCAACGATTTTTAGGATTTTAAATGGAAAAGAAACTGTTTTTTTTAGGAAATTACGACAACTCAATCAACAATATTTACGTCATCTTTCAACTATAAAGAGGATTAGAAATTTTTTTTTTTAAAAACTGCAGTAAAAATAGATGAACAGAGACCCGGTGTTTAAAAATATTGACACTGGTATTTGACAATTATCAGGAGAATCATTTACCTGTAGTTGTTTACTTTGTAAATGTGAGTTAAGGGGTGGTCGTGGTCTCATTGATAGCTATATAGTTATGCCACATATTTGAGTATTCATTAAGTTAAGGCCTTACTAAAACATATTTTTATCTATGATACAATTTTATTATTTCAATCTGGAAAAGTTTAGGAATCATCCTTAAAAACGAAAGCCAATCTCCTCTTGGCAGCTCCAGCAAATTCGTCTATGATACCCTTAATGTTAACACTTTTGTTCCGATGAATGTGCAAGATGCCAATGCTAGAAAGACGTTCATTTTTCATTGTTGAGCGCAGGTAAGTTTTGATTCTGCGCATTGCGCTAAATGGTCTTTCAGACGCAGCGGTGGATACTGGCATTGTTAGCAAGGTCAGCAACATTCTTCCAATGGTAGGATAAAAAAAAAAGAATCCAACTCTGCCAATGTTTCCGACAGACTTCTTGGTTTCTGGCCCTCAATGGGTGCGATTGCCCATCTCATTTTCCACCTAGCTACCTCCCGAGATCGACTCCATCCGGCAAATAATTATCAAAAGCTGTGAGTATCCGTGCGACATTGACAGTATAGAACCTTTGGTAGCAAGCGTGCATGCACAAATGCAAATGAAGCAGCAATTGTTTTTAGAAAAAAATATGTGTAGGCCCGTGCTTTTTTTGCTACCGTTGTTGTTACGCTCCTGGCTGTACATATGTGAGTTTTCCGTAATAATACCTCATCAGTGATATAAAATATAACTTATAATAAAAGCCTAAAGAACACGTCTAAAGTAATTTATCTAACAATGTCTGATGTTTAACCATCCATTCTTTGTATGAAGGCAACGTTTGTAAATTATATTGAAACACGATGTGGATGTACGTTAACGTGTAAAAAAAAAAAAAATTGGAGAAAAAAAAATTAACAAAAAGGTTGAGATCCCATTTACCGGTTTAACCCCGGCACCTTCTTGTGTCTGTCCAGTGTCACATTTCGTGGTCTTTCTTGTGTTCGGTGAGTGAAGGTGAGGGGAGAGCTGATTGTTCGTTTTGATATTGGTGGAATTATTGACCATCACTGCAAACAATTTCTTTTCATAAAACATATGAAGTAACAACGCATTGTTATTACAGTATTAGGAATCCATTGTTGGTATTTTTTATTGTTTAAATATCCGTTATTGTTAATGATGAACTTTCATTTAACGCTAGCTCGTTTGAATAAAAAAAGGACGTTTTCTTAGCCTTTTTTTTCAAAACCATTCGACGAAAGCACGTTAACAGTGTAACATGCACCGTCTTAAATTTTTACGCCATGATTGACACTTTCATAAGGTTTAATCTTGTTAGAAAGTAATTCAAACGTCTTTATAGGATGACCGTGGATAGCACCTTGTCTAATTCCTTGTTAACCAGTTTATAATCATGGACGGACGATGAACGACATCTACGATAACATGATATATTTAATGCAAAGTTGATTATAAATTAATTAGGGCGACCAGCATGTCAAATTTATTAATCAGTTATGATCGGCAAAATCTGGAATTTATATCCTAAACGGTTGGCATGTAAATTATGATGGACTTCTCAGCAGATTTCCCAATTATAGAAATCCTAGAATATTTTTTTGTAACAAGTGGACAACTTGGAACAGCTGGAGCTCGTAACCAATTACATGTATTATCCCAATACAACTTAGTAATTATCAATTAAATTATTGAACAGAATAGCTTGAATAAGTCTGTCAGTGTGTACCTATCTATATTTATCACAATTAATTTAAACTGAAATAACATTGAACGGAAATTAATTAATTAAAAATGCATGTGTTAATTAACTTCTTTTTTTAAATATATACTAAAAAAATAATTTTAAAGTGTGCACGACTGTCAACGAGTGCGGCTTAAACGTTAATATGCATGCATTAATAAACTGGTTTTTTTTCATTTGCTTTATATTATTTACCGTATACAAAAACTATATTAGTGCAAGAATGTCAACTAAATTAACTATGTTCGGACTAATCGTTATGTATCCCTTATTGAAAATATGTTCAGCCAGTAGGTTGACTACTGACAATTATTCAGAAACTCTTACATGTTGGGTGCATGTCATCTGCAATAAAGTATATATGTAAGTCTTTATTAACACTTAATACAGCTAATTCTAAATTTTATGTGTTTGGTAACCAGGGAGCCTGCGCTTTTTCAGTCAGAAAATCTGTACCTATAATCAACATGTCATTCTGAACTGCTATGTAATTATTTTAATTAACATCTAATGTAAAATTAAGGAAAACGAGGGTAATAAATCCGTATGATTACATCAGCTTTTTATTATCTAGTCACATACGTCTAGTAGATTAGTCAAAATTAACAAAATAATGACATCGTGAGTATCGAGTTTTAGACATGATATCGCATTCAAAGGGAGCTAACTCGAGAAGAAAATTTTAACATTGTGCATACGCAATCAAATATCTGTACAAAAAAATATCTTTAAAAACGAAGTTACATGGCATAAAGAACAATTAATGTATTTGTTTGTTTGTATGTATATATATGTATATATAAGATTTGCTCTGTTCAGAATATGGACAGTTTCAAGTTTTGTTAATAAACATATTCATTTTATAAAATACATGTACATATATTTTATTGTATATCAACTGATTAAGTTCTATTTTTAACTTATTTTAATTGCATGTTACTTTCATATTTAAAGAAAGCTGCCGTGGTATTATAATAAAAAAGAAGACCCGCTTATAAGCCAGGATTAACATCAGCTTCTGTCGTGGACTTCTGTGTAACCACTTGAAATACCACAAAGTTTTGCGAAATAACGCCAAACAAAAATTGCGAAATAACGCAAACGTTAGTGAAATAAAGCAGATTTGGGAAATAACGCCCGAAAAAATGTGCGAAATAATGCAATTTGTTTGAATTGTTTTTTAATTGTGATTCTTGTGACTCATGCTAAATACGATAAATATAGCATTTGTTCAATGGTAGATTTAAAAATCGCACAACTTTGGACGATTTTACACATTGGTTAGATTTATGGAGTTTAACGCCACTTTCAACAATATTTCAGTAATATCATGGTGGTCTACACATTGGGGGTTCATCATTGTTTCGTTTGTATTATTGTAGTTATATCATGGCGGTCTACACATTGGGGGTTCATCATTGTTTCGTTTGTATTATTGTAGTTATATCATGGCGGTCTACACATTGGGGGTTCATCATTGTTTCGTTTGTATTATTGTAGTTATATCATGGTGGTCTACACATTGGGGGTTCATCATTGTTTCGTGTGTATTATTGTAGTTATATCATGGCGGTCTACACATTGGGGGTTCATCATTGTTTCGTTTGTATTATTGTAGTTATAT
>MJUT01048034.1:46388-66116 GCA_002080005.1 Gigantidas platifrons | reverse complement strand
GGTTATTGAGCGTACCTGATGAAGGTTATTGAGCGTACCTGATGAAGGTTATTGAGCGTACCTGATGAAGGTTATTGAGCGTACCTTATGAAGGTTATTGAGCGTACCTGATGAAGGTTATTCCAGAAACGCATCGTGCGCACCAAATTAGATATCTACGTTTTTAATGCTGACATATTTATACATATGTCTTAATACATCTAATACCTAACTGCCCTCGAGTTACCTCGATATAACAAACACTTCTTTTTAGAAAGTTTTGTATTTCCTGTGTATTGTCCCTGATTTAATACTTCATAAGTTACCTGGGATGGCGACAGATGGAATGAAAATTATGTTGACTTGACAAAAAATCTCTGAATCTGATTATTAAATGACCTGAATATTTGATTATGTAAATCTAAGTACTCTTGAAGAAGTCACAATAAAAATAAGCAAACAATATTTCTTAGATTATTTGTAGATCTCGATACAAGACACACATTAATATGTAGATCAAAACAGCTGTTGCAGCAGACTTTTTTTTCTGTTAAAATATAGACTGAGTTAGTGATTGTTGTTTAACGCCAACTCAGCAATTTTTCAGCTATATCATGGCGAGAACAAGTTAATTTTCAATGAGATGAGGAAGTCCGCTCTGTACTAGATCAACACGCTTTATTGATTTTTTTTAGTCCTAGATCACATCACTGGAACAACAGTACGCGGATAGACGTGTTGCCCCAGACACATTATTCAGATTCCGAGCCAACCAGTCTTTTCACTTTCTCCTTAATACTGCATGCTTAGCGGAGAAGCTTCAAATACCAATTGTTTAGTTTTTGGTTTGACCCCACCGGGTCACGAACCCACGATCTACTGCACTCGAGGCGAGCACCATAACTATTACACGAACAATGCGGTTGATAATATATATATATAACTGGTACATTGTATTTGATCGTTTAGTCATTATACAAGTACTGAATTATATATACATTTTGTATCTATATAAAGAGCGTGTCATTGAATCTAGTTTGAGTAATGTCCTATGATTGATTGTTTGGTGTTTAATGCGAACTTTAGCCGTATTTCAGTTATATCCTGCATGGCGTGATCTAAGTAATATTTCACGGGTGGTTTGCTACGTCACACGCACGGATGCTTGAACATCGCTTCGAGGTAGGTTTATGCAGTTGTACAATTTAAAAAAAGGAAAACTCACAAGACCAAGTAGTTCACCGAAGGGCCCACATATCAGACTTCATTGTTAGTATACATTCATTGCGTGGAAAACAGTCAGTTTTGCAAACACTTCTGTACAGTTAAATGGGTTTTGTGTGAACGGTATCCTTGCCCCGAATTTTAACTGTACAGAAGAGTTTGCAAAACTGACGGGTTTCCACGCAATGAATGTATGCTAACAATGAAGTCTGATATGTGGGCCTTTCGGTGAACTACTTGGTTGTGTTAGTTTTCCTTTTTTTAAATTGTACAACTGCATAAACCTACCTCGAGGCGATGTTCAAGTATCCGTGCGTGTGACGTAGCAAACCACCCATGATATTTGGTTCATCCTACACAAGTAGTGTATACACTTCCCGTTGTAGTTGTATCTTGCAGTGGATACATTCTATTTAATCAACGTGGCATGTGTGTGTGTGTGTGTTGTCATCATGGTGGACTCATTTCCTTTTTCGTTTGTCTATCACTTTGATAAATTATATTTGTATTGCTTAAATCGAATTGAATTTTAGGTTACCAGCAAATGATTAAAGTTTTACAATATAAAATTTACAAATATTGAGGTCATTTATTAGATTTATGCAGCTCTGATCTATGCAAAAAAAAATAGTGCATTGTCGAATTCCGCCACCTTTTCCTCTCGTCTGCTGGATGATTCCATGGAAATGTCGTTTTTCTCGGAACCTTTCTGTGGCGTACCAATCTATAAGGAGTACGTATGCAATATCTGTCAAAATACAACATAATTAAATTCCCATTTAGAACCTACTTGTATGTGTTCATTTGATTAAATGATTGAAATAATTTATTGAATACAAAAATGCTCCATTTTAGGGGAACAATAAAATTAACAAAAAATGACCTCAGATATTTCAGATAGTTCGAAAAATGGGACAGTTTTGAACGCATTTTTTGTCTAAGTGTTCTTGACGCGTCCTTGATCATTTTGTCAGTAAACATTTACAACATCAATTAGCTTTGATAATATCATTTACCTGAAATAAACTTAAGTCGATAGAACGCTTAAAAAAACTATATAAAGACTTAACCTTGTGCGCATTGTATGTAAAGAAATGAATAATGCGTGACCTAGATGTTGATTTCTGCATTGGTGGGTGGGTTGGCATTAAGAATCGTCTCGTCACATAGTTTAGTTCGTAATTTATTCTACAATATTATGATCAATGTCTATACCAATTACCGACAATACACAATACTATAAAAATGTGCAAGAAAGCAAGGAAGGATCCTTTGGATAACCTTAAATCAAGATCTGTCTCTCAGGTATCCTCCATCAAAATTCAACACTGTATACCATCCTACCGCATGACAAATTAAAAACCCGCTTAAAAGAAACCATTCACAATGCTTTCAGTCATAGAAACGATGGCTCAAAATTTGTTGTGTTAGGATATAATTCCACATATTTTTCAAATAAAATTCAAAAAGGTAAAACATGCTACTCCGAGGAACAAGTGATCAGTATGCTGGAGTTCCTCATCGATAACATATTTGTTTCCTTTGGAGGGGCACTGTTTCAGCAGGTCGTCGGCATACCAATGGGTACGAATTGTGCCCCTCTTCTAGCCGATTTATTTCTATACTCATATGAGACGGAGTTTCTTCAAAATCTTGAAAAAGATAAGAAAATTCATGAAGTTAGAGCCTTTAATTTCACATACAGGTATATTGATAACGTTTTATCTATCAATAATCCTAGATTTGCAGAATTTCTTCCATTGATATATCCTCCCGAGCGGGAAATTAAAGAGGCCACAGATACAGCTTCGTCCGCATCATTTTTGGACTTATACCTCGAATTTGACGACAGTGGTCAACTCAGTACTAAAATTTATGATAACGGGATGACTTCAATTTCAAAATCATAAATTTTCCAAATATGTGGAGCAATATACCAGCTCTCCTGCATGTGGTGTTTACATCTCGCAATCGATTCGTTATGCAAGGGCCAATAGCAATTATTCTGATTTCTTGAAACGTCTTCTTTATCCGAGAAACAGGCTACTTGACCAGGGCCCAGGGCTATAAAAAGATTCGCCTTATTCGATCTCTTAAAAAGTTTATATTCCGATACCAAGATCTTGTCGAAAAATATTATTTCTCTGCAGAGACGATAATAAACGATGGATTTTCATAAAGTAAATATGGAAAATGTATAAAGATAAAAATTAAGTAATGGTGGTTTAGACCTGACATCATTTTTAAAACATCTCATTTGAAATCAAATTGTGTAAGAAGATGACCTCTTAGTTAAACCGTTATGTAGAGACGATAATAAACGATGGATTTTCATAAAGTACTGCGTTGACTACTATTATACCTATTTTGTCCCAGTTTTGTTAAAAATGCTGTTATAGTGACAGCCGGAACCTTTTAACCGTGAGGGGAGCGGGAGGTTTGGCGCCGTAAAATCTGATTCAACCCACCATTGCGTTGGAAATACCTGTACCAAGTTTTCCGGCTGTTGACTGATTTTGTCTGTTGACTTATGAGTTTTGCCTTTCCCTTTCGAAGATTGCTCGGTGTTCGGTAATTTTGTTGTTACCCTTATTTAGTGAGTGAGTGATTGTTGTTTAACGCCAACACAAAGATATGAAATGCCCTCCTTTCAATTCCTCCACCCTAGTTTGTACTCGGATTCAGCGTGTATGCAAGTTTTTTTTATCCTTATAGGTATAACATACTTTTTCCCCCAAATTATATTTATTTGAAAATAATTAATAGATTACTTTTTTAATTTCAGTTATATGTACATGTATTAGCAAGTCAGTTGTCACAAACGAAGGTATTTTATAACTTAGATGGGGGTGGGTGTGTGTGTGTAAAAAAGACGTGGGGGGGGGGGGTAGATAGGAGTGGAAATCGTGTATTATCATATATCTTACTTCTTACAAACTTCTAGGAATATCATTGGTTTAAAGTGAACACGTGAAAACCGTGTATATTCAATACACGGTCAGTAGTTTTTAATACACGGTTAACTTAGTAGTAAAGTTATCTCCCCTTTATCTTTCAAAACAAAGATGACGTCACATATGGATCGATCACTTCACCTGATCACTTACACACGACACAAAAATTACATATTTATTAGTTTTGATGAAGTTACATCTAAATCCCTCATTTAAAGGTAATCAGTAAGATATATTCGTTACACAGTGTGTTAGTGACCCTGTGTAACTAATAATATCCCTGTGATCTTTTATAATTTCTTAATGAAAACAAGTAGAAGAAGAATGTCTCCTCACCACCCCTCCCCTCGTAAAAATGGCCCAATTTAAGGTATAGTTTGCAGGATTACTATACAGTTAACAAGAAATCACAAGTTACAATCCATTTCACACAAATTTCAACAACATCATTTAATCGCAGGGTAGGGACATGTACATTTTAAAGTAATAAAGGAAGTATAGATAAAAATAAAATCTATTTATACAAATATATAATATTAGTATTACAACGACAAAATGGACGAAAATGAATGAAACCTGCTTATTTTCCTGGGGTCGGGACGATACATATTAAGCCGTTTAGGGACAATTGATAAAAAGTTAGAAAAGAAAAAAAAAAAAAAAAAAAAAAAAAAATTTGTCCAAATGTTAATAATAACGGAATCATAATTATATCATACTTAAAATTTGAGTACCGTGTGTGATTGTTTAATCGTATGTCTATGCATATATACGTTGTGAATTTTTTATGATGCAATTATTCTTGTATGTGAAGGGTGGGCAATGAATAAAGGCCAAGTAGGAAAGGAAGGGTCATGAGTCATGGGTCATGGTGTTTAACGCCACTTTCAACAATATTCCAGTTATATCGTGGAGGTCAGTTTTATTGGTGGAGGAAACTTGAGTACCTGGAGAAAACCACCGACCTGTCTCAAGTCACTGACAAACTTTATCACGTAATGTTGTATCGCGTACACCTCGCCTGATCTAGATTAGAATTCAAAACGTTAGTGGTGACAGGCACTGATCGCATAGGTAGTTATAAATCCAACTACCATACGATCATGATCACGACGGTCCCCAATAACTCAAGGCCTCTGACTTCATAACAAGGAACGAAGGAAAAAGACAGAGTAGACCAAAGAAGTTTGACAACTACATCTCTACAAACATTGTAACTAGACAATCACGAATCAATAGCAAAAGTGTAAAAGTACCAGAAGCCAAGTCAGAACAGTATAAAAACCCTTTCTTTGTTAGAAAGGCTATAGATTGGAACAACCTAGAAGACAACATTGTGCAGTCTAAAACAAATGAAGACTTCAAGACAGCAATTTATAGCTGTTAGCGAGACTAAATCAGTGATATTTCTAACCGTTGTATTAAAGCCCAGTAGGGATATTACAACGTACTCATACAGATACAGACAGAAGGCCAAGTAGGAAAGGAAAGAATTATAAGTATATAATGTATGTAAAATGTAGATATATATAGAGAAAGCAGGATATCGAACAGACAGACACCCGACATCTAAGGAGGATCAACTACAATATGCTAAATCAATAACAACCGAAATAGTAAATAACATCAAATTAGAATTTATAACTATTTATTAGTAGACAGGAAATATCGGATTGACCTTTCCTGAAATAAGCTAGGTGATATAAAAAAAATCTTTGAAAATCCATTATTCAACAAAACTATTGTAAAGGTATTTAAAATTTACTTAGAAAGTGAAGAATGTCACCATCTGCTGTCTAATTGATGATCTTAGGTAAACTGTAATCATAGGTAAAACATCTGCCGTTTTAAAGGAAGTGGAAAATTATTAATTTCCATACAGGTGAAACATATTCACCTGTATCTGTAGCCAATACACATCTTACAATGGTTAATTATACGACAAATGACAATGGCCACGTGCCAGAAGGCTGCCAATTTGATGGATAAGATTTTAGTTGGTATTAATAATTTTTCTTATCTTACATGATGGTATGTCTACTAAAAATAATAAATTTGATGTACGTCTTTTTATTGGTCAGATTCGGAAGCAGGTTGTCTTTTATATATAGAAATATTCAATGTACGATAAATAATATGGTATACCAGTGTGATAAGAAACCTAATTAGAATATCATAAATCTACTTCAAATAAGTTAAACAAAATTGAATTAAAAAAAAAAGATCGAAATCTAGGTTATTATCTGGGACATGCACAAAACTCAGGCGGGTATATGGTTCAATAAGAAAAACTGTGTCAGTGTTATTCAAATATGCAAAAATATATGTCAAATAAAGAGCTATCGTTTTTCAGTTTTGTTTTTTTTTTACATGAAGAGGAAATAGGCAAATAGCAAAACAAATTGCTATCCCATGCACTTAAATTGATTGTGCAGATCGTGAACCGTATATATCCAAGGACACATTCAGTGTACATGTATACCCCCATAATATTAATGTTTAACACAATATCAAGACTTCATCAGCGGTACTATTCCGGGGATCAGATTTCAACTAACTTGACTACTACACTAACAGCCTCTAGCCGAGGGTATTAAACTACCAGTTGCAGCACGTTAAACGCCCCACCCCACCCAACAGCAGATAAGACAATCACTGCATAAACGGTCCACATTTCACAGGGATAATGCTGAGGTGTTTGAAATATGAAGTAATCATGTAACCAAGATAAAATTGTAAAAAAAAACCCAACAATTTTAATGACTAATATTCCGTTTTATTCTTCAAGATCATATCTAAGAAACACTATAGAAACAAATAGGTCAGTGCAATTTGGGTAATATATCACCATGTTCATCAAATCATCTAATTAAATGATTCATCGATTTCAAGGACATATTTTTGGCTCCAAAGACCACCCTAACAAAGTGTAAATATACATGCGGGCGGTCTTTAGCCCTCGGGTTTGACCATAACTGTGGTCAACCAGACATTGACAACTTATTGCGTATTTATATCAAACTGTCTTCTTTAACAAAATTCTTGTAGATTGTTTATGTTGTACTATTCCAATTAAAGTACAGCCAAACCTGTATTAAGAGGTCACCATGAGGACAAAGAAAAAGTGGCCTCATAAGACAGGTGACCTCATAAAAGAGGTTCAATTCATATGAAATTTTCAATGTCAGGACAAGAAAAAGGTTACCTTTTAATACAGGTGACTGCTTAATAGAGGTGACCACATAGGCAGGTTTGACTGTATAAGTATATGATGTCACTGGTATATAAATTTTTATCTACCACACATTAAGATCAAATTGATTAAGACAACATCAAACTTTGATTACCGGTGGCCTACCATTTCAAACTATTTACATCCCATGTTTTTGTAAGAATAGCGATCTATTGGATAAATTTTGAGAATAGTATACTATGATTAGTAAAATGGCCACTGGTTATTTATATGTTTTTATGATATGGACCCAAATGGTAAAAATACGCGCTTTTATTCAATTAGTAAGATTTGAAATTGTGTATGTGATTGTACATGTAGGTATGAAGATAGCCTTATATAACCATATGCGCCGGTGTATTACTACGTTCATAGACTCGAGCGGTTATATTGCCGACTTCAGACAAAGTGAGTGAATGAAATGTAGTTAAAGCCAACTCAGCAATTTTTCAGCTACATCATGGTGAGAACAAATTAAATACAATAGGATGATGATGTCTGCTTTGTACATGACCAACACACTTGGTTGGATTTTTATAGTGGTAACTCACTGAAAAAACAGTCCGCTGATAGACATGTCGCCCCACTCGGACACATTAGCTCGATTCCGAGCCAGCCAGACTTAATACTTAATACTGCGTGGTTAGTGGAGAAGTAACAAATATCAATTTTATAGTCATGATTTGGCCCGATCGGGGCTCGAACTTACGATCTACGCACTCGATACGAACATGCTAACCATTACACCACCGATACGTCTCTTCAAGCAAAGAGGTTTGGGGATTCGAATCTCGTTAGTATAATATTCTAGTCATTTTCACAGGAGTAATATACATGTACGTTAATCTTCGTCATAGTCCCGGCGTAGACTCGTTTTTATTTAGAACATACAAAAAAAGAATCAATAAAAAACCCACTGGTTTTTCTTTAGAATATACAACCGCCACGATATAACTGAAATATTATTGAAAGTGGCGCTAAACACTATAATCCTAATCTTATACAACAATGTATTTATAAATCTGGTATCACTTAATGGCACCTGAGCTATTTTTCTGTCTTTTCTTGTACAGCAACGTCTTATGCTACAAGTATAGGTCAGACACATAAGATCTTAGTCTTCAATTGAATGAGTTTTTGCTGATAAATCCCACCCATGGCGAGGTGTACTCGATACAACATTATGTGATAGTTTTCAGTGACTTCCGTTTCCTCCACTAAAAAAACTGACCGCCACGATATAACTGAAGTATTGTTGAAAGTGGCGTTAAACACCACAAACCATGTTTTGCTTAAATATATTTAACTATCGTCATTGTCAAGTTTCGCCACAATGAAAATGTACACATGTTTGTTTTTAGTAGTTACATGAGAAATACCACTTGTAATACTTGCATGGTGTTTCCTTAAAATCAAGATCATAATGAAATGAGGTCTTGAAGAAAAAAATCTACTATGTTCGACCTTGTAAGGACAAGATTGCTTTCAAATTGTCCGACATTGCGCTGTCGCCTTTGGTTAAAAAAAATACATCAAAGTGGGAATTTAGTTTTTTTGGCATACCTTACACATGTATTGTCTCCCTAAATAAATGTTTAATGACAAAATCTCTAAACATACAAACAAAGTCCATATCAAATGCCTATATCAAAAGAGAGGTGTAAACATACACTAATCTATTATGATTTTATGTTGTTCTTAACGCCACCTTCCAAAACATTGTTCATTCTTTAATTGGTTGGAGGCGTTTTGTATCGGACAGGTGGGGAATATAGATTGAACATTTTATGGTTGTTTTTTGCTATGGGAATGTAGCAAGCTATTTTAAAGTTTGATTCGAAATTTAAGATGCTGTAGAAATATACTTTCCGAATGAGATGTGTATAGAGATATATTTTAACAGACTAGTATATGTATGGGTTAGGGTTATGGTGTTTAACGCCACTTTCAACAATATTTCAGTCATATCGTGGCGGTTGTGATGTATGAAACTTTGTAGTATTTCATATTTTATTATTAGCTATGAAATACACCACCAAGACAACTGAATGACAATATAAATGGCATTTTAGAAAACCAAATATTATATTTAAACTGAGTTAATTAATAATACCACTATGCGTTGTTTTAACAATTTGAGCGTATTAAGTTATCAAAATATAAATGCAGCCATCCTCCATATTTTGTAAATTGATTTTTTTTTGGTCTAAGGAGATTTTACACGTGTAACCTCGAACTTTCGACCATTATTGCCACCGGAAATCCATTCAAGGAGAATTCAGTTACGTCACGAAAACACTCGTGCAGACTGACTGACTTTATCACCGTACCTATGAGTAGTGTACACGCCACAAAATCTATATGCGACTTAAATTGCCTGGATAGACAAAGAAAAGCTCGAATATTCGTTCCTTTTCAGCAAAATTGTCAAAATCATATCGGTGGTGTAATGGTAAGCGTCCTCGCGTCGAGTGCGGTAGATCGAGGGTTCCAGCCCCCATCGAGTCAAACCAAAGATTTTAAGATTGGTATTTGTTGCTTCTCCTCTAAACACGCAGCATTAAGGAGAAAGAGCAAAGACTGGTTGGGTCGGAATCAGGATAATGTGGCCGACATAACTACCCGCGGACTGTTGTTTCAGTGAGCTGGCACTATAAATTTCCATCTAATAGTGTTGGTCTAGTGAAAATCGGACCTCATCGAAAATTAATTTGTTCTCACCAAAATATAGCTGAAGAACTGTCTTTGGTTTGACCCGATCGGGTCTCGAACCCACGGACCTACCGCACTCGAGGCGAACACGCTAACCATTACACCATTTGAAAGGTGGACAGGGACATATATATTTTGGCTTAGTTTGACTTTTTTCTTTCCTTTTTTTTTATAATTTATATCTACCTTGCACGATAGAATTAAAAAGGAATACCTTCAAAAAATATATATTATTCATATCTTAGACCGTCACCTTCACGCACCTGTCGTCACAACTTCTTTGTTGTTTTTTTTTTGTCAGTGAATTATCCCTAACTGTTTAGATTTTGAGTCACTATAAGAAATAGGGCAAGTTAAATTTATCCAACCAGTTATGCTTTAACGGAATGTTTTCTACACAATGAAGATGTTACCAAGTACACATGATCTCCTTAATCCGTCTTCTTTGTTGTTAAGACTCATGGTCGATTTAAGATTCTACCCTTGACATCATCCCAACACGAGAGATCATTTACAATAGGGCGATAACATCACATGATAAAACGATAAAATAAAATGAATCGTTAGATCGATAAATATATTACAATGATACAAGATGATGTGTCAGCTGATTGTATTTTACATTTGACGTTCGTTAATTCTTTGAAAATTGAATAAAATTACAAAAATTTAGTATCAATCAAAAACTTCAAAATATCAAATATCGTGTGAAAATGTGATTATTTTTTTCTTTAAAATTGAATGATAGCTTTGAATTGAGGTAGGTTGGCCATTTATCAGATATCCGAATTTCTTCTTATCTGTGACCGAATTTAGTACTAATTTAGAATTTCCACGAAATGCAGTTTTATCAAACACAAAAACGGATTAGATTAAAAACCACCCAGTCTGCTAAAAAAATAAAATCTTATGTACACACTATTCCTCACCACCCACGGGATCTATACCTGTAAGCGTGTGGACGCAGATCTCCCGACTTCTCTTTATGTAGAACATTTACTATCTTTAGAAAAAATATGAAGTCAGTTAATTATTAGTGAATGTATACTGATATATTAAATCACGATTCATCTAAAATAGCTTTAGAATATATACGAGTCTTCTTATTATACGAGGGAAGTCAGTGATATAGATAGACTCTCCGCTTCTGGGTTAAAACTATCCGAAAGGAGCATACGTTTGTTGTGCGGGTCCAATATAAAACTCGCCCAACAGCTCACAACAAGCAACAGTTTGTTATAGAGTTGGTCGGTAGTGACCCTATGCAAGGCAAACATGTTCCGATCCTATCTACCAGCTATCTTTTTGCTTGTGAGAATGCCACAATAAGCGCTATGATTCATTGTTTGTAAAATTGTTCTTGGCATGAATAGAGCTGAAATAATACTGTATGCTCACTTAAGCAATTCTAATGCATTTGTACATCACTCATTAGCTATACAAACAAAATCGTTATAAAGTTTTCTATATATTTTACCTCGCACATGCGCATTGTCTGACAAATTATGGACACTATTCTCAAGTGATTTGGTGTATATATGTACTGTTATGCACACAAACATTAAGATGTTGGTTTTGTTTCTTTATATGTTAATAAAAAAAAATATTCTGAAGATAACCATTTGTCTGACTTTGACTTTTGTAATTTGTCGTCTTCCGGTGACGTAGTTTCCAAAGAACGCCGATGCCATTTACATGCATGGATCTCCAGTGAACTCGATTCTCAATATGAACAATTTCTTGTGTCACTTCATGTTCACTTTACTGACTAATATTTGATGGGTTAATGTTATGATATTAACACCACATTCAACAATAGTTTATGCAGTTATATCGTGGTGGTCTCTTTTATTGGTGGAGGAAACCAGAGTACCCTGAGAAGACCATCCACCTTCCACAAGTCACTGACAAACTTTATCACATAACATTTTACTATCATTGATACTTATTACTATTTAAAGTCTAATACGTCTGGTGTGTATGAATCCGATTTCTCAGTTTCCTGTGTACATGTACATATAAATCACAAAGAGTATCTCACACGTCACCTTAGACTGACATTGTACGGGGGCGTATGATATGCAAAAATATATAATAAAAGATAATCTATACTTGAGTTGAGAGTCCACGAACTATAATTCGTCCTATTCATACGACACCTATTAATATACTTAAGCTTGATAACTTTCTATTGAAACTAATAATGTCACATGCACATATCGAATTTTACATAGGAGACTTTGAACGTCTATATGTTTTTCGTTTTGAACAATATACATGCATGGATTAATATTAGCGTGAGCAATATTTCCATAGTTGCCCTATTTTTTTCCTTTGCATGCTTTAAATGGAGGGATGGTATTCCTTTAATGATATTGAATTCCAGGAAACAGCTGAGGTGTAATATCTTAACAGAAAGTATTTTTGTTTTCTGTCCAACACTAAGGCGTGAAACATTTCTTTAGAAGGGTCTTTCATCCTATAGAAACCAACTGATATGATAAAATTTTTCATTGACAAGACGTAATGAAGAAAAACAAACGAAGCTCAAAGTTCAACCTAAAAAAGTAAAAGTAAACTTGCTGTGCTCGAGGGAACTAACGATACTTGATATCATGGCATATTCTATTTTGTTTTGTGACGCAAATTGTTATTTGGTATTTTATTGTTTTTGGAAAACAAGGAGAAATCAGTTGTTTACAGATGACCTTTGTTGTTTAATTTATGAATGGAAATCAGGTTCAAGACACAAATAATGAATATTCTAATTACATGTACGTAAAATGAAGAGAAAGTGACTCGTCACTATTGTTGTTTTCTCTGTAGCTCGCATGACAGAATATACAGAGCATAACAGTGGATCAACAATACCCGACAATATAAGGTATCTACAATCACATTACGGACGGTCGGGCTGACAAAATGGGCTTACTGGAAACATCAAAAGGCATTTGATCAAAACTGAGAGATAAACGTAAAACATATAGATGAAGCCGATCGATGTCACTGGAGATCTTGCATAGCAAAGAACTTCAAAGATGGCAACCAAATCCCATCACTTTTAAAACAATTACTTGTATCAGCTATTGTTGTTTAATTACCACAGATTGTGTATCGCTAGCTATCAACTGTTTGTGACACAAAACAGATAAGATAACAGTCTAAAGCACACAACAAATCGGGATGAACGTCATACTTTTAAAGGGCGATTGCTATGAAATACCATATAGCTATGCTATGAAATTTTAGTTAAATTGGTCTATCTGTCCGTTTATGGTATTATTGTACAAATAGTTAAGCAGAAAATAGTTTATAAATATCACAGGGAAAACATATAAAACACATATAAGATTAAGAAGACAGGAAAAACATGTATACCAACTTATACCCAAGACGTTCATCTGAACCTGTATTGCTCACCTTGTTATTCACTCATTGATTGAGTCCAAATAAGTTTTTAGTTACTAAGAATTTAAAAGTGCTTTATTCATATTCTAATATGGCTTTATGACAAACAATTTCTTGTATTGGTGGCCATCTTGGATTTATAATATACACAAAATGAAACTTTGTTAATGACCATCCTATTGATTATTCACATACATGCAGTTTGGTTTCTGTCAATATACCAGTTTCCGTCATGATATAGCTGAAATACTGCTAAAGTCGACGTTAAACAATCAACCAACCGTCACACATTTGGTTCATCGGAAGAGATTTGAAATTTCATCCAATACGAAAATATAATTGACGCTAGCAGTAGAAAAAAACAATTAAAATAAAAAGGACTAACCAAGTAGCACTTCTGTCAAGCTAGTTGCATTTTGTCCTGTGGTGTTTTGAGAAAAGAAATTTTAAATGACAAATCTTACGGGAAGACGCTGGATGAAAAGTCAGTCCAGATTCAACTATAAATATATAAAAACGAAAAACCCTCTCATTTCTGTGTCAAAAGGGGCAAGGATTATAAAACATTTTAATGTTAATGTCACTTTTTTATGACCATGATTTACTTTCGAATTTCCATTCATGTTTTAGGGGCTGTCGTGTCGTGATAGCATGAGAGTTGGATTTATTACTACCTATGCAATCAGTACCTATCACCACTAACGTTACGAGTTCGAATATACCGCTCATGCAAGGGGTACTCGATACAACATTATGTGACTTGCGGCAGGTTGGTAGTTTTCACCGGGTACTGAACTATTGTTGAAAGTGACGTTAAACACAATAAACCAAACCAGGCTATAATTGTCAGGAAAATATGATTCGTATCAATTCCCACAAGGTTCCAGTAACAAATATGATTCGTATCAATTCCCACAAGGTTCCAGTAACAAATTCGACAAAGGCAAAATTACATTCTAGGTAGTAATTCTCCTTTATAAGTACATAAGCCAACTGTGTGGAGACATAAACTCTTTTGTGAACTGCTGAAGACAATCAACCAAAACTCGAGTCAAACAATCAACATGGTCAGTTATAAACGTGTACGTAAGCCACAAGAACACATAGGACCAGGTAACACACACAGTCTTTATTATCTCAAAAAGAAAGGTCACCACAATACTGACCATTTTGACCTGTCATGTTCTGTATACTTTAGTACCTTGATGTCCTATATGCTGCAGATAGATTAAATAACCTGTAAGTTCTGTCCTGGACAATATTGCATAGAAATATCAGACCTCGGTCCCAAACGCACAGGGACGTACATGTGGATAAGTAGCACAATCAAACGGAACGAAATAATTAACATTGTAATGGATAGACATGCTCTACAGGTAGACATGTACCCTATGTTGCCGGGTTCTCTGGATTGTCCATTTTTGATTGTCCCTTCGGTATTCTCTAACGTGTATGTATATACAGTAGTTAATAAATGATGTGTTATGCTGGTAAATTTTGGCTATGCATAGCTAGGGTTGTATGTTGCAAACAGATCCATGCTGAATTTTCAGCACAAGTCTTCATAATCTTCAACTTGTCAGTAGTTGGTAGAAGAACAATTATTGGTATCACAAACGTTCTTTATGATACAGTATCCTTGACGAGGGATCAATTCTTTCGTCTATTAGTCATCACAATAAAAGTATCAAAAAGGTCAAATTTTATCTTAAAAACAACAACGATAATCCTAGTGGATATTATATGTACGGTTGACCAAAGTTTCACAAAAATTAAATAGAAAAAGTAAAATGGGATAAAATTCCCAATAAATTAATAATTCTAGTAAATCCAATTACTCATTTATTGCCTAAAACACTACAAAAAAAATGGATTTATTTAATCTACCACTCAGACATACTGATATAATATCTTGTGCAAACTGATCACAATCTTTCCCTACCCAAAATGGACAATGCTGCAAGTTCAATTTGTAGTATTTCCAATTCATTATTTAAAAATATTTCATTTTTCGCCTCAGATGAGCTACTGACATCCCTGTGTGTCTGTTGTCTGTAAACTTTCCACATTCAATCTTCTATATATAAACATAATCCTTTTACATACAACCTACCAGTAAAACATGCATTACTGGGCGACTCTATATAAAATCAATCTATAAAGGCCAACCTCATTTTACCCTTTGTATACAAATGTATATATATATAGTGGATGCTTGTCTTTGTTCTGTGTCGTGTGCCCAGTATTGCCTGTGTCTCTGGATTCTTCATTCTAGATTTTACCTTCGGGTTTCTCTAACGTGTATTTTAACAATAAGCGTATCTGGTGAAAGTTATTCCAGAAATGTTTCGTGCATACTAAATTAGATCTCTACGTTTGTATACGCTTTTTAGGAGTGAGTGAGTGATTGGTGTTTAGCGCCAACTCAGGAATGTTTCAGCTATATCATGGTGCGAACAAGCTAAATTTCAATGAGATGATGATGAGGTCCGCTTTGTACTAGACCAACACCATTAGTTTGATTTTTATAGCGCTACCTCACTGAAACAACAGTTCGCGGATATACATGTCGCCCCACTCGGACACATTATCCTGCTTCCCAGTCAACTAATCTTTGCTCTTTCTCCTTAATGCTGTGTGACGGGTGCTTAGCCGAGAAGCAACAATACCAGCTGACCCGATCGTGGCTCGAACTCACGATCTACCGCACTCGAGGCGTCACGCTAACCATTACACTACTCATAGGGTTGCTTTTTTGGATGTATGAAGTTTCATACCATATCACTGAATAGATCTTAATAATTGAAGCATCACAAGTTGTTGTTGTTCTTCTTCTTCTTTATTCAATAATCATTCATCCAGTTCTAATATCATTCATAATACCAGTATTATAAAATAAATAAATTAAAAATGTATATAAAACAAATATACATCTGGTGGGTATTGCCCACAAAATAAATATGTGACCTTTTGAGTGGAATCCTAAATCATATTAACTATTATACAGATATATCATGCTTGGGAGGTGTATTTGCGAAAAATACCAGTCGAGAGATGAAAAATTTTCCGAGCCGAATGGCGAGGGAAATTTATAGTCTCAAGACTGGTATTTTTCGCAAATACCCTTTACAAACATGATATATCTGTTTAATTACACCGAATATTATTTAGAACACTGCCTAAATAAATAATACCTTTTGTTTGTCGTTTTCAGGAGCTAACATGATGTATCTGTTTAATTCTACCGAATGATGTTGCATAAAACGCATAACTGATAACGTTTCACAAATTTTGTTACAAGCGTCTCGCTGAAGGATAAAAACGGCAAATACGATTGTTACATAAAACGCACAACTGATAACGTTTTACAAATTACAAGCGTCTCGGTGAAGGGTAAACACGGCAAATACGATTTTGCAAATACCATGAAAAAAAGTTAAATATTATGCAAATACACCTACATGAAGTACAAATTCTGCAAATTCACAATACAAGGCTTGAATTTGTAAAAAAAAATATCACGGCTATTAACCAATCAGAATCCAGTATTCTTATATAAGGTGTAATTACTATAGATATTACAATTTTGTATTGTAAACTTGTTAAATATAATTATCTAAGACAAGTGAAATAATTTGGAAATCACAATTCTTCTCCAAAAATCAAATTTTGTCAAAAAATTATCTTTACAATATATTATGAAATACATAATGTTTACATAGAAATAAAACAATTTGGTAATTTTGACATGATGGTGCTCAATCTAAATGAAAGTTTGGATATTTCAACGAAAATGATTCCCTGGATTGCAAACGGATAACAGATTACCATAGTTACCATACATTTATTCCTTGTATGATCTATAATTAGCTTAACTTATATTTATGATAACAATAATAGACTCCACTACTCAATCTCACTCAAAGGGACTTGTTTCTATCAATGGGGAACTCTTCCTTCCTCTTACTATTACAAGGTGCTCAGCTATTTATTTTGAAAAAAAAATGGTCACCTTCGCTTCACGCTATTTTATGGTATTATTTACGCTTAAAATACACCTTACTTTATAGCAGTCGCTCCTAAATACATTTATCTTTATCAATATCCACAATTTTCATACCCTTCATGGTGCCCTATGACATACATAACGATTTAAACTACACAAATGTGACCTCTTCACGACTAGACAAATCTCACCATATTAACTTCCGGTTAAATCGAGCGGTAAATTTGAAGCTTCAAATGCGATTGGTTATGTGTAGAATCGAAAGCGAAAGTAAGTCAAATTTCCATTAAATTTTATTTAACAAGAAGTGTGGTTTGTAATGAATTGTAGTATCCATTTAAGAAAAATACATAAATGATCAAATACACACAAAAAAAAAAATTTAGATGCATTTTATTCTATTTACATATATTCATTCTGACCTGAACCGGAAGTTAATATAGTGAGATTTGTCTAGTCGTGAAGAGGTCACATTTGTGTATTTTAAATCGTTAGGTATGTCACAGCGCACCATTAAGGGTATGAAAATTGTGGATATTGATGAAGATAAATGTATTTAGGAGCGACTGCTATAAGGTAGGGTGTATTTTAAGGGTAAATAATACCATAAAATAGCGTGAAGCGAAGGTGTCCATTTTTTTCTCTCCAAATAAATAGCTGAGCACCTTGTAAGAGGGAGGAAGAGTTCCCCATTGATAGAAACAAGTGCCTGTGATCTCACTGCTGTTTGTTTTCTTTTTCTTTTTTCTTATATAAAAATAAATTCAGCTATAAATGCATGTTGTACCAGTTTCAATCATTGCATATACAAAAATGTACAATAATTGACATAATACACTTCGTGAAATGGATTGGAAATTAGAATATTATTACGAACATTATGTAAGAAAGTTGGTCAGTGACTTGTAAGTAAGTTGGTGGTTTTCTCCATGTACTCCGGTTTCCTCCATCAATAAAACTGACCGATATAAATGAAATATTGTTGAAAGTGGCGTTAAACACCGCAACCATAACCCTATAAATCTATTTTGTACGATTTTCAATCATTGCATAAATGGACATGAATTGACATTATACACACATAAAATGGATTTGAGGTTGAGATGAGTTGGTGTAAAACCTACTCATACAGGATGTAAATCTTGAATTTGGAGAGACACAAGAAGAAGAGTTACTCTCCATATCAACATATACGAAAGATAGATACATTTTTGTGTACAAGTACATGTATATAAAAAACCCAAGTACTGACATACAACGATATCTCGCCTGTTCCAGTGTGGGCGATACTGCCGTATTGTGTTGTAACCACCTACTATAACAGACCTAAGGAACTAAAAAACATTTAACAACTGCTCTGAAACACAAAACCCAACATTTTACTCAGGATATATTAACAAAGTCATTGGACCGTAAAGACTAAACGTCACACGGATGCAAATTACAAGGTGCATTAGGACGGGTACTTTAGTACTTAACAATACCTTCAACAATAGTTCAGTTATATGACATCGTTCAGTTCTATTGGTGGATGAAACCAGAGTAACAACTTTGTCTTGCCTTCCTGTAACAAAATCCATTAGAGCTTGGTTTGATAGTTGTTTTAACCTTTTTATGATTGTGATTTAGAATGACACGGTGATTTGACCACAGATGGTATGACAACTCTGCTTCCGCCATATATATATCAATGCATTCAATACTAGTATCATAATTTAAAATCGACAACGTATACAGAAGTAATGACTATGACACAAAAATCATTCAAAACCAGCATCGAGATCTCATAATACAGTATCTTTTGGTACATTTAATACTATAGATGTTCCTTAATCTCATGCACAAATTTACTTCCATATTCCTTTACATATGTATATAACACAGTACTTCATTTTCCCCACGAAATACACTGAAGACCAAACATCTTTCCTTCCAAGGAATCGATTAACTGACAAGTCCTTACATTTTTCATATTGTTTTAACACAATCAAGTAAGGAATCGATTAACTGGCAAGTCCTTACATTTTTCATATTGTTTTAACACAATCAAGTAAGGAATCGATTCACCGGCAAGTCCTTACGTTTTTCATATATTTTTTAACACAATCAAATGAGGTAGATATGTTCACGTTTACCTATACACTGCACTTCATCAAGGGATGCCCAACATATATACTGCACTATACATTGTAGTTATAAACAGATCAAAGTAA
>MJUT01048034.1:27670-46181 GCA_002080005.1 Gigantidas platifrons | reverse complement strand
TATACACTGCACTACATTGTAGTTATAAACAGATCAAAGTAATGGCCATTAACAACCCATCCTCAGTGTAGATGTGACCATGTTTTACCTTATACACTGCACTACATTGTAGTTATAAACAGATCAAAGTAATGGCCATTAACAACCCATCCTCAGTGTAGATGTGACCATGTTTTACCTTATACACTGCACTACATTGTAGTTATATAAACACGATCAAGTAATGGCCATTGACAACCCATCCTCGGTATCCATGTCTGTAACGATATGCATCATGTGGTCTTCTTCGTCTTCTTCTTCCATTTTCACAGAACACGTTTCAATAACCTGAGCTTCAGCGATTGTTCCGTTCTGTAAACTTTCTCTTAGTTCGTCCTCTGTTAAGGAGACATCCTCTTCTACAAAAAAAAAAAAAAAAAAAATAAGCAAATTATAAACTACACACAAAAGCATGGACTATACTTTATGATTGCCGGGGCCTGGGTGGCTCAATGAGTTAGGTCGTTGGATCTAACAACTCATACAAGTCTATCACCAATACGGCGTGGGTTCGCGCCCGGCTTTGTAAATTACAAAAAAGGATGCACTCGACTCGCAGCCGCAAGTAATAAAGTTTACAAGTTGCTTGCCCATGGTCGGTGATTCTCTCCGGCTTCCTCCACCACTAAAACTGGTCACCATGATATAGTTGAAATATTGTTCAAAGTGGCGTTAAAACACCAAAAATCGAAATCAAATCTATGATTGCCGTTTCACGATTGGTGCCGTCGTGGTCGTGATCATATGGTAGTTGTATTTACAACTACCTGTGCAACCAGTAAAGGTGTGAGTTCGAACCCCGTTCATGACGAGGTGTAATCGATACAACATTATGTGATAAATTTGTCAGTGACTTGCGACAGGTCGGTGGTTTTCTCCGGTATTCCGGTTTCGTCCACTAATAAAACTGACCGCCATTATATAGAACTGAAACATTGTTGAAAGTGGCGTTAAACACCATAAATCAAACCAACTAGGTTGGTGATACTGGTGAGATATTCTGTAGATTTGACCTAAACAGGATTAAAACTGACCACTTTGTACTAAAATCTCTAGAAATTAGGTCGACAGTACTTTAAAGCAATCGTAGTGGTTTTGGGTATATATATCTGTATGGAGACAACAAAAGAAGATGTTGATTATTTCACTTTCTAATAGAAGGAGACCATAAAATCCCCGGGGGTGCTCTACTTCTCAAATACCGTCGGAATTAAAAACCGTAAGGAACAAACGATATGGTTTTTTTTTTTCTACAAAAAGATTATGTAAATTACAATACTTGATTCTAAGACCAATTAAAAGAGATGATCTTTTGGCCTCTGAGGCATAATGTCACATAATAGAGAGTAATTTAAACGCATTTTGATTCAAAAGAGATCGGTCACAAACGAAATCATTTCAGGTATTCATACCGAAAGATGAACTTTCTTTGTGTTCAGTTTCCTGTGAATATTATTGTCACCCTATCATACAAATCATATTTATGATCCTATACTTTTTTTCTATTGGTGAAAAAAAACTTCGCCAAAAAAAATACGGCAGATATGATCTAGATCTACCTGACATACAGTTAGTTATAGATTTAAAGATGTATAACTCCTGACACCCAAGAAACATCTCGTAAACAGTATGACAAACAAACAAATGTTCTCTTTGTCATAACGCATCGTAATATTGTCATAAACAGATATTAACGCCATAACTAGTAGATTCTCATACATATAATAAAGCCAACGACACGTAATGGAACACTGAACAATGAAATAACTGTTAGCCGTGTAAACACTTGCTTCGGTTCTCTTTGAATCATAGTTTCATGGGAACGACCATTTAACGTTTAAGTGGAAGGAGGTCTATGTTATAAGCTGACCCCGCAGTTGTCAATGCAATATAGCACCCCTTCCCCACACCCACAAAAAAAAAGATAGGAAGATAACTTCCTCATAGAAATGCGATTTATATCGATATTTGGGTATACATGCGCATCCAACCCACAATTTAAAACTTTTGAACAATAGATACATGTATATATATTAAAAGTTACGTGCGGCAATTTTAGTAAACATATTCATTGGTAGTACTTTTTGTATTAGATGCCATCATCCTTGACTTCCATACCTCAGGAAAGTCGGGTGATTGAACACATGGTTCACTCAGCACAGGAAATAGTATATAATCAATCTGTTATACCATCATTAGGTATCTTCTGTAAAGTAGTTGTCTGAGACTGTCAGGACGAGAATAAGTTCAATAATATAAAAAAAAACTATGTAGAAATAAAAGAGGGATGGGATTTGATTATGATTTTGATTTTTGGTGTTTAACGCCACTTTCGTCAATATTTCAGCTATATCATGGCGACCAGTTTTAGTAGTGGAAGAAGCCGGAGTACCCGGAGAGAGCCACCGACCATGGGCAAGCAACTGGTAAGCGTCATCACTTGCGGCTGCGAGTAAAAGAGGGATAGGAAAACCGGACGGCAGCTATTGACTACTTTCTTGAAATAAATGTAAGAGATCTTTAACGTGCATAGAGTTATGAACTCTCCAAACATGTTATACCCACTATGATCCACGGTTATATGCTTTCCATATCATAAACCGACAACCACTACCGACAGGGCACCATCTATCCACCACACGGGGATTCACTGGGCAGCTCTGTAGGTAGAGCCCAGGGAACCGTCACCAATAACCTGGGCACTCACTGGGCAGCTCTGTAGGTAGAGCCCTGAGAACCGTCACCAATAACCAGGGGATTCACTGGGCAGCTCTGTAGGTAGAGCCCAGAGAACCGTCACCAATAACCTGGGGACTCACTGGGCAGCTCTGTAGGTAGAGCCCTGAGAACCGTCACCAATAACATGGGCACTCACTGGGCAGCTCTGTAGGTAGAGCCCAGAGAACCGTCACCAATAACCAGGGGACTCACTGGGCAGCTCTGTAGGTAGAGCCCTGAGAACCGTCACCAATAACCTGGGCACTCACTGGGCAGCTCTGTAGGTAGAGCCCAGAGAATCGTCACCAATAACCTGGGCAGCTCTGTAGGTAGAGCCCAGAGAACCGTCACCAATAACCTGGGGACTCACTAGGCAGCTCTGTAGGTAGAGCCCAGAGAACCGTCACCAATAACCTGGGGACTCACTGGGCAGCTCTGTAGGTAGAGCCCAGAGAACCGTCACCAATAACCAGGGGACTCACTGGGCAGCTCTGTAGGTAGAGCCCAGAGAACCGTCACCAATAACCAGCGGACTCACTGGGCAGCTCTGTAGGTAGAGCCCAGAGAACCGTCACCAATAACCAGGGGACTCACTGGGCAGCTCTGTAGGTAGAGCCCTGAGAACCGTCACCAATAAATAACATGGGGACTCACTGGGCAGCTCTGTAGGTAGAGCCCTGAGAATCGTCACCAATAACCAGGGGACTCACTGGGCAGCTGAGCTCTGTAGATAGAGCCCAGGGAACCGTCACCAATAACCTGGGGACTCACTGGGCAGCTCTGTGGGTAGAGCCCTGAGAACCGTCACCAATAAATAACATGGGGACTCACTGGGCAGCTATGTAGGTAGAGCCCTGAGAACCGTCACCAATAAATAACATGGGGACTCACTGGGCAGCTATGTAGGTAGAGCCCTGAGAATCGTCACCAATAACCTGGGGACTCACTGGGCAGCTCTGTAGGTAGAACCCTGAAAATCGTCACCAATAACCAGGGGACTCACTGGGCAGCTCTGTAGGTAGAGCCCTGAGAACCGTCACCAATAAATAACATGGGGACTCACTGGGCAGCTCTGTATGTAGAGCCCTGAGAACCGTCACCAATAAATAACATGGGGACTCACTGGGCAGCTCTGTAGGTAGAGCCCTGAGAACCATCACCAATAACCAGTCATAGATTGATAGATGATATTAACAATAATTAGTAAATGTAATTATAAAACAAAAGGAATATCTTGGCGAGACAGTGATTAGTACATTTTCAGTAAGAAGCCCTTGACAGCATCATGCATGTGTTTTATGCTGCATAAATGTCACAATAAAATGAAGAAAACAACCCCATAAATATCAGACTGTCGGAACAGTTCCAAAATCCAATAGAAAAATCATAGAAAGAGACAAAATCGATAATATCTCTAACACAAATATATGACTGCTAACTTTCTGGCTTGGTACAGGCACTTCATTATAAACTAGTTTCATGGGCCCAAAAGAAACATTTAATTAAAAGGTCAATTCATTGCTATATTATATTATGTCGCAATCTAAATCAAATATGGTTGGCTCTAGAAACCCAAAATGTCAAAAAAATTGAGTCATTGCTGAATGTCACAAAAAAACGACGAAGGAATTTCAACAATTATCACCATACGTGTAGAATTTAATTTGATACGTATACAATTAATCTATATTTAGAATTAGTTACATGGGTTATTGTAAAAAATAAAAGAAACCTTGTGAAATGGATGAATCAATGTAACTTGGAGAGAGGAACGAGTACACCAACGTATTATCTTTTATTAGTTTTGTCTCATATCAATCTATACCCGTTTCTGACTCGATAATCACAACACAGAACTATACGGTTAACGAGGCGATTAAACTCATCATGGATTACATTACACGTAGGTTTTTTTTACCACCTAACAACGTAGGCCAGAAACCTATATCGTGGAAATGTAAGAACAATGAAGTGAAAGGCTAATGACTGTTTGTATAAGGTGTCAAGGTGATCTTTCGCTTTTCCTATCAACAATTTAAACAACGAAATTAGTGGTTTGGATAACTTACGTCCTTGTTGGAGACTTTTCCTATTGTGTTAACAGACAATTCCTGATGTTAATGAACATGCGAAGTAACGTTTAATTATAAAACTATAAAAGAAAAGGAATGTTTTAACAACAATTTTAGTCAACCATATATCAGACAATACATACAAAGACTGACTTTAGGTGAAATTATTCCATGAAAAAAGAAAAGAAAAAAGATAGGAATGAAATCTTAGTAACACTGCCATGAGGGTCAATCACACATACAAATTGTCTTGCTGATGAGATATACTTTGTAAATTCTTTAGCTTTCCAGCGTACCAGTTGAAGGTTATTCCATACACGCGTCATGCCCATTAAATTAGATCAGGGGCCAGCGTAGGTGCCGGGGCTATTATTTTGCCCCCTCCCCCCCCCACCAACTTTTTGGCAAAACTTTTGAAATAGCTTAATTTATAGCATAGAAGCAAAAAAAAATGTTCAGTGGAACAAGAGGTATAGGGTGTATTTTAAAGACAAACATTTTTTTTTTTGCTTGTCAGTTTTGGATGTGTACCTCCTCCCACTGGTCGGTCCACTACTGAAGTTTGCTCGCAGCACTTTCCGGTCCCCTCGCAATGCTTTCCCCCTTTCCGCAACACTCCCACGCCTCTGTAGATATCTATGATATAAGAACAATACTGTACAGATGTGGGGTTTACAACCCACGAGGTATACTATATATATAATATTGACAACATTTGGGTCCATTCCGTCTCCGTTTATTTCTTTCTTATGTCTAATTAGGCCAAATTGTGAATGTTTGAGTCATCATTACAAAAACTTGGTCAAACTAAAACCACGAGTTCTTCGTTCACACCTTGTTCCCATCGTTTTAAAGAATCATTAATACTACCTGGTTTTTACCTACACCATCTTTACCTGGGGGACAAATGACTTTTTACTCGTCAATGTTTGTATTTCACCGGATACTTTGTCAAATGTTGAAGCTGTTTAGTGACTAAATATTTATCGCAACAAACTTAACATTTGTAGATAAATACGGTAACTCAATGTGTTGAAGACAAAGAGAATAGTGTCATATATAAGTATATAAATCAAAATAAAATCTTTTTTTACAGTCATTAGATACATACAAGAACAAGGGCTGGTATTATATGTCTCTATAGTCAACATGCAAAGGGCACTGTTCCAATTTAAGGTGTCTCTTTTTAATTTAGCAGATATAATTTTTGTATTTTTTCTTATTTGGAGGGTTATGGTGTTTAACGCCACTTCAACAATATTTCAGTTCTATAGTGGCGGTCAGTTTTATTGGTGGAGGAAACAGGAGCACCCGGAGAAAAACACCGAGTCTGACCTGCCGTATGTCACTGACAAACTCTTTATTTGGAACCAAATAGAATAAAATAATACTAATCGCACTCCTTCCTGAAGATTATACGTAAATGGAAAGAAAAGTCCCATTATGAAGCTATTAAGCATAATTCGTTTTACCCCTCCCTTATATTGTTTTTTGAATATTTATTTAATATAATATGTACTTTGTATTTGTATTTGTATAATATGCCACATTTAAATATTAAGAATTACCGTGACAATTAAACCTTTCAAATAATAATCATAATAAATGAAAATAAATAAATAAATAAAAAAAATAAAAACTAGCATAGTGATGAGTTAAGAATATCTCTATTTTCATATGTATTTCAAGTCGAGTCTTTAAGGTTAACAGTGTGTAGATCTGTCGATTCAGCAATTTAACCACAGGTATGTGAATTTGTGGGAGGGACCAAATGTCATTGCTGACAATCTATCTACAAGTAATTTATAATCTTCCTTTGAAGTGTAAGCTGTTTTACCTAGGGTTATCTCATTTTAAATTCGTTTCACAAGTGTACCTTTTATGCTCTTCAAAAGCATTCAAATAAATTTGCAAATTTTATTATTATTATTATTATTATCTTATTTCATCAGAAGTCTATCCTTCTTTTCATTCCAAGAAATGCTACATTTTATTTGATATTTCTAATAATAGCACGATGTTGTGCAGGGTCGCTAAGAAAACCTGTGGTGCACCTCAAATCACTTTACCTGTTATCAGTCAACTGAAGGTATTTCATTCATAAAATATCAGCTGTTTTCCCAGGTACTAGTATTTACATTTCAAGCTTCATTCATACCCAGTAAATAAACACTTGCTTTTAAATGCAAATAGACTTCAATTAAAGGCACACTGTGGATGATTTTGTTTCAAAATAGAAGTTATTTTCAGGCCGTCCCTAAACGAATTAAGCTAATTCAATAATAATAAAAAAAAAAAAAAAATTCCCCTATTTTAGGGTTAGGGTTATGGTGTTTAACGTCACCTTTCAACAGTATTTCAGTTATATCGATGCGCTCAGTTTTATTGGTGGAGGACACCGGAGTATCCGGAGAAAACCACCGACCTTACACAAGACTTTTTAGTCACTGGCAAACTTTTTCACATAATGTTGTATCGAGCACACCTCGCCATGAGCGGGGTTCAAACTCACAACTTTAGTGGTGAAAGGCACTGATTGCACAAGTAGTTGGAAATCCAACCATCATACGATCACGTCCACGACACGACCCCCCCCGCCCCAGAAGTTTCAAAAACTTTAGCTTCATTGTAAGATCTAGCGTTAAAATTCTTCTTTTTAATTATTGTCCAGGATGACAAAAAATTTAACGATCGCCGATTGACAGAATTTCAACTCATGCTATATAAATGTAAACCTGTCGGAATCGAAGAACTTTCCCCAGATTTTACTCGGAAACCCAAAACTAAAACAATGATATTTGAACAATTGTTACACGTGTTTACATGGATCAGTAGATGTGACTGCTTTCGGAAGACATCGACACCACCTTCAGAATCCATAATTAATCATATTCAGTAAACAAGACAATAAATAACAGTTTTATTTCCAGTAGAAACACTGTTTGTATAGATCAGTGATGTGAATTTATTATAGTGTCAACATGTTTTCAAAAGTACATTTTAAGGGAGTTTGGTGTTTAACGCCACTTTCAACAATATTTTCGTTATATCGTGGCAGTCAGTTTTATTGGTGGAGAAAACCGGAGTACCCGGAGATAACCACTGACCTGTCACAAGTCACTGCCAAACTTTATCGCATAATGTTGTACCGAGGACACCTCTCCATGATTCGAACTCACAACTTTAGTGGTGATAGGCACTGATTACAGTGTGGACGAATTGTCTACATGATGGAATTTCGTCAAAAATCAACATTGACATTAATACCGACAGAGTGGTACTTTTTATTCTCCATTTTATTATTCACACTGACATTTTTCGAAAAATGTCACAAAAATATAAAAGTACAAAAAATATAGAATGACAGAAAAATGCAAATTAAATGTTAAAAACAAGTGTGGACGAATTTCTAACATCCAAATGAGAACAATCTACAGACATTTTAATAAAAGATATACAATTATATTAATACAAATGTAGTGTGAACGGACGAACAGGTAGAGCGCTTATCATAAGCCCCAGCATCTTAATACATTTGTATAGCGAAACATGTCTTAATCAAACCCTGAATAAACCGGAATCCTGTATAAACCGAATTTTAAATAAAATTTCAACATAGAAAACCTATGTTAAATTAATGTGTGTAACCGGAACACGTGTCTATTTCGAACTTAAAAGTTGGTCACAACGATGTTCGGTTTAGCCACGTATCACTGAAACTGGTTAATTAAAAACATATATTCAGAAAGAATTTGTTGCGATTTCAAAATAATTTTCAAGGCAAGAAAACTTGAATATATGTACTTTACTAGCTAAATACATCAACTGTTTAAAACTTATGATTCGACCGTTATTTGATTCGTTAACAAACAAAAACCCATTAATTTGTTTAGTCATATGTATCATTTCAATAACTGACACATTTTTATTCCACTTCCAAATTTCTAAAAATAAATATGTAAAATTTTTCTATGGATATGCAACATAAATCTACCACCCGTTAAATTAAGAAATTTCTTTATAACATACCACCCTTCATATTCTCTCCAAAACTTTTCTGGACAGAAAGTTGCCACCCGTTAAATAACGAAATTTCGTTATAACATACAACCCCTCTCATATTTCTCTCCAAAACTTTTCTGGTATGTCCACTTTATTAACACGTTTCTGTAACACACAAAGAAGTATTACGGGCCCGATATCTTGCCATTAGACGCCTACTCATACTAAGAATATTTAAAAAGATAAATATGTGTCCTGTAAGCAGTGTCATTTGTGGTTTTACTTGTTAAGTGGAAGGCGTTTCTTCAGCTCAGTATAGCACCTATTCAATAAAGAACAGTTTTATATTAAATTCTCAAATTAATTGACAAATAAATTGCTATGGTAATTTTGAATGAGCGAATAATTGTTGTTTAACGCCAACTCAGCAATTTTTCAGCTATATCATGGCGATGGTAATTTTGACAAATAAATTTTTTTTTCAATGACAAATAATTAGCAGATGTACTCAGTGAAGACATCACAGCCACATCTGAATTGTTGGGAAAAAGATAAATCATTAATTGTGTATTATGTAGATGATATGCTTGATGAAATGTTTCATAAAAAAAATAAGTTACATAATGTTCCCATATTCTCTCTCCTTGGTTGTTAGTGCACACTGGTTAGTGCAAATCATTTAAGAATTTATTATTATTATTATTAAATTCTAACAACATAGACAAGCTCTATTTTGCAATAAGTATCCTCATATTTTAAAAATAAAAAACGAATTATTGCTAATAATGAAAGCATTGTTTATAAAATTACATTGAAAAATTCGAACACAATGCAATTATTTTGTAATACCTATCATTTTGATAACGACTTTCGTGCAAGGATTATTGTTGTATTTGTTTTGGAGAGAGATCATCGTGACCGAGAAGATGTAGATTGTACAACTGATAATTATATAAGAAAATTAAGATACAAGTATCCCTTTGTCTCAGATATAACACAGAGAAATTGACCCATTTTGAGTCATGTTGTCCGATCTATTACTAAATTTTAGTATGTTATTATATTCAAATTTATTAATTCTATGGGGATCCGTCGTGGTCTTGACAAAAACTACCACATTGTCGGAACATTCCAAAATCCAATAGCAAAATTGTAGAAATAGAAAATCGACACCCTAAGACATTTGAATGAGTTTTCTGGTTTGGTACATGCGCTATTTAGTCATGGCCTTAGTAAAGTTTTCTGGTACCCGATTCATGTAGAGCGACAGTAAGAAACGGTAGCAGTAATATATTTAAGAAATAAATCACGGAAGCCAGAATGTGTTGGGAGTTTTAACATGGATTTTATCCCGAGCAAGAAGCAAGGGATAACATTTACTAATATCCGCCAATCCATGTTAAAACTCAAAACACATTCTGGCTTCCATGATTTATTTCGATTCTGATATGTCTAAAAGTACAAATACGGTAGTATACTTTGATTGGAAGACGGTAATTTATACATACGCTTGCGGAAAATGTCGCACACAATTTATGCAACTCGAATAATACTGTGCCCTCTATCGGCATTATTCGGGTCACAATTTATGCCAATCTCCCATACAGAGTTGTCGGTCCTTGCAGCTCTCTATCTCTGTAAACGTCTCGATTTTACAAGATTCTTGTAAAATAGTAATTATACTCTAGATTTTGCTTCTAAGATGCTATTCGTCTTTTTTGCATATATCTTTAGTTTTGACGTGAAATATGATTTTATTTGAGGCGAAATACCATTTTAAAAAAGCTATATTTATAGGGACTATATTTATGTGAAACGTTTTCCTATTCTGAGTAATTTGGTTTAATTGTTAAAGATTATGACAAGAACATCGTGTTGAGGGACTGTCAAAGGCAAGCTTTTGAATATCTACATGCCATTTTGATAAAAAAAATTGTCACATGATCGTTCGTAACATGATCACGTGTTTTGGGACTAATTTTGAGACGTTTACAGAGATAGAGAGCCTGCAAGGACCGACAACTCTGTATGGGAGATTGAATTTATGCTGCCAAATGGAAACGTCAGTCACATTCATCGGCGCATGTGCTAATGAGATAATACGAAGAAATACTATTATGTTTTTTTTTAACGAAGAAAGAGTGAGGTCATGTTAGAATCTTAATCAAAATCCAGATCTTTCATCTGATATTTGTACCTTTACTAAACAATCATTAGAATTGAGGTAAAGGGTCCATGTCAGTCAAAGACTTTTTCTTTTGTAAAAAAAACTGTTGTATTGTGTTATTATTGTTTGTGTTACTGTATTGCTTGACCCTTATATGGGTGTAAAATGCAATTAAGTAAATAATAGACTAAGCGCGGACTTCACAGAGGACACCATTGAGAACGACTAAAATGACGCTTGTTTTTGGACTGTTTAACATTGCCGGATTAACACAATATACGATTGTCGGTAAATATAAAATCAATTTGCACTCGTTGCGAAACAGGATAGAAAAGCTCAACAAAGCCTCGTTTTTCTACCTGTTTCTACAGCTCGGACAAATAAATTATAAATTTTCCGACAATGTACGTATATTGTTCATAACTTGTACCACGAAGTTAAATCCCCCAAATTTTACACCATATAATCAAACACGCATTATCATGCTTGTTCTTCACCTGCTTGTCCCTCTATTTACCTGTATTTTTGAATTAATTAAACATGAATAAAAGTCATATATCTTTAAAAACAACAGATGGTCAGGAGCATACTTAGGCCAATACATCTGACCCAGATTGTCTCTCCCGGGTAGTTTACTCCCCGTCTTCATACATAAAACCTTCATCGTCGTCGACAATTTGTAACAATTCCACTTCCTGTCCTTTCAAGTAAAATACATTAACATTCCTAAGAAATCGTGAATGACAACAGGTTGTAGGCAAATTGTAAAATATAGTCAATGAGATAGATACTATTTTTTTTCTATTAGTCCTACTCAATATCTGGATCGGAATAATTTATCAAATGGCTTGAAGATTTACAGAATGGTTCTTAAAGAACAAATACAGAATATGCAATATTTATTCATATATAGAAGTCCGTTTGTTTGATTAAAGCTATATGGTACAGCAAAATATTATCAACTTAGTAGTAACAATATCACAGAAATTACAATAGCATTTCGGTATAAATCATATATTGCTCAAGTTTTTCTTAGGGTTATGGTTATGGTGTTTAACGCCACTATCAACAATGTTTCAGATATAGCATGACCGTCAGTGTTATTGGTTGAGGCAACTGGAGTACCCGGAAAAAAACCCACCACAAACATGCCGCAAGGCACTGACAAACTTTATCACATAATGTTGTATCGAGTACACCTCGCCTGAGCGAAGTTTTTCTTAAGATATATATACAATCATATACTTATATAAAATATTCAATGACAAATTACATGCTTAGCTGCTGTATCCATAGTGTATTGACATTACCATTTACATTGAAAGATCGTTTTAATAATGTCTTCTGATTTTGCAGGAAGAGAACTAAATAAAGCAAAACAACAAAAAGTAAAATCAAGACTATTCTTTATAGATTGCCTGAGTGGTCAAGTCTCGAGTGCAATAATATCCATGCTGACATTGGTGCTAAAACCGTTGACACGCGAATTAAATTTACATTCGTTTTTATATTTTTTTGCTACTCTAAAAAGAACTCATTTCAAAAGGAGATCACTGTAGCAGAATTAAATTTATTATTGAATATTAATATATTTTAGAGAGTCACAAGTTCAGTGGAAAGGTTCCGTTCTTATTTTCATAGCCATGAAATTTAAATATATGGACATACTGTGACTGAGCAATCTGCACAATAGTCGGGATTATCAACAGTTCAAAATAAACACATCCCACTTAGCTCTGCATACACCCTTATCCAACATCCATTTGATTTTCTTAGAGATTTAAGCCCCCTCCCCCTTCCCCCAATTTTTTTTTAGCTCAAACCCGCCACTTTGTACTAAAGTGTCTATACCAAACTAGGTGTATTAGTGACATCTTTCTCTACGATTTTAATATTGGATATTGGAACTGTTTCCAGTTTGGTTTTTGTTTTTCATTTGAGTAGAATCACATATTCCTGATCTTGTACACCACGATTTAGCTGAAATACTACTAAAGTTGGCGTTAAACACAAATCAATCAACCTAATCTTGTAATTGGTTATTTTGTAGAATCATAATGTGTAAATAATCGAATAGCTGACAAAATGACAGGCAATATGATGGGGCAATATCGTAGCTCCATGTCGTGGCACATAACCAGAGGTCAAGAAAAGTTTATATATACAAAAATGTACATGTATGTATATATATATATAAGTCAACCTTATTACATATAAAGTAACAAAATATAGTGTAAATACAAAAGGATTTTTGTTGACCATATCAAAAGTCGAAAATTCCGTTTAATATACTGTTTGAAATTTACTAAATAATAAACATGGTAATGTTATACAACTGTTAGTTGTAGTTTTTAGCAGGGTTCGTGTTATTCGATCTTTAGTTTTATGTGTATGCTTTGTAGATCGTTGTTTGTCCTTTTGTACTTTTTCTTTTGACCATTGCATTGTCTGTTCTTCGATATATATACGGGGCCCGGGTGGCTCAATGAGTTAGGTCGCTGGATCTAACAACTCATACAAGCCTATCACCAATACGGCGTGGGTTCGCGCCCGGCTTTGTAAATTACAAAAAAAAGGTGCACTCGACTCGCAGCCACAAGTGATAAAGTTTACCAGTTGCTTGCCCATGGTCGGTGGTTCTCTTCGGGTACTCCGGCTTCCTCCAACACCAAAACTGGTCGCCATGATATAGCTGAAATATTGTTGAAAGTGGCGTTAAACACCAAAAATCAAATCAAATCAATCTTCGATATACGGCTTCTGATTACCCCTTTTGTATCTTCAAGCTCTTCTTGTATATATAACAGAGTATTACAATTGACAAATAGTTACTAATATATGCATCAGATATCAAGTTATTTTCTGTGTTTCACTGTTTATTCTTTAGGCTGTATTTAGTATCACTCGTTCAACTTACAAACAATATTGATTTATTAGGAATTTTGATCATTGGTCATCGTCGGTCACATACGGTCAGCAAAAAATAATACATTCCATGAATAACTAAATACGTGCCACAAACAATAAGAAATGTGTTTATACATAGCATATCTTTCGGACCAGGCAGGAGGAAAACAAGCCCCAGTATTGCGACGTATATACATGAACTGAGTTTGCCTTTAATGTCACTCCGCTCTACAGCTTCCCGTGGCTGGTCAACAGCGGTCAAGTAGAAGTCAGCAGGTTCATACATTGTGCAATACCGATTAAAACGTGACAATACCTTTATTAGGACATTTTCTCACAGATTTTTAGAAAAGTACTGACACTTTCATAAATACACAGAAAAGGTTAGAAGCAGGACAGTGAAAGGTATTAACAGACTTGACCAATAGACAATTACAAAGCTAAATACAGCTTGTTCAACCCCCTAATGAGTGGCACAAAGAGTCCGAAATATGTGTATTTGGTAGATTTGTTTCGGAATGACACGTTAAGGTGACAGGATAATGTAGGAGTACAGGAGAAATGACCAACACCTGTCTTGAGGAATGTCAATACACACAACTGTCATGGTGACATCCTCAATAATAATAATTGTCCAACCATATAATTGTCATAATATTAAGATATTATCATGATGACCAAAGGTTCATCGGTTCTATTTTGATCTTTTGGGTCTTTGTTTTTATTCGGTCATCAAAAACAATAATAATGACGTCGTCGTCTTGAAGACACAAACATGCGTAAGTGAGTTTAACTGTTTACCACTTTGAAACAATTGCAAAAGGGCCAAGATGATAATGGACGGATCCCTTTGTTAAAGAAGTCCTTAGTGTTGAAGAAAATAATTGTTTATATTCTCATGAAGTACAATGTACATTGTTTTCAAAATGTTCATGTTCGATGACTATGCACTTTCTAGAAAAGCAAACGTACGTCAGTATAAATATGTTCCCATTAACGAAGGATAGTAGCATGTACATGATCTTTGATATGTTGATGGATCATCGTAAAACGATTGCTTGTTTGTGTGAATAGTTTGCAAATCTGCATCATTTGATATTTTTTTTTCAATTCCAGTAATATGAGATTTGTTAATGCAATTTTTTTTTTTATATAAATGTTTTTGTTATCTATTATGTCTTACAGTGAATGTGATATAAGCTGGTACAATATACTGGGTCGATATCTTAGCTTGTGGACTGTTAGTCCTCGAGAGTATCATCCGTCCAGTAGGCGATGTCTTGGCACTGGCATGCTTTGTTTATGGTAGTCAGAGTTTTGACATTGATGTTACTAAATAATGTAGGTGACTTTGGCCGTTTTAACTATCATGTTAAAGCCCCCCTTTGGTTTATTTGCTCCCAAAGACCCTTAGTTAGGTGTCTTTCCAATCTGTTGACTGATTGTACCCCAGTGGTCCAGAAACGCATTGAGAGCAGTAATTTGGATATCTACTATTTTATATCAAAAATACAAAAATGTATGAGTTAGATCAATAAGATTGTAGAAAAAGAAAAGAAAGATAATTTTGTATGGAAGGTGACAAACGTTATAAAAATACGTCCCGTGTTATATTTTAACGTGCGACAGTTTGGTCAGTAACCTTTATTTTTTTTTTGCCATATCTTATTTTTCCGTATTTATTGTCCTAATTCTATGAACCGAAAGAATATAAAAAGATGAAATGTAATCCAATTAAACAAGAACAGACAGTAACTCTGATGTAACCCCTTAAATCAAGTCAAAATGTGAATTTTATAGTTCTTGTTCACATTATATATCATGGTTTTGTTGTATAAATGAAGATATATGATTTTTAGGTACTTAGTAAAGAAACATAATGGTCATCATTGTGTCACTCAACAATGTCAACAAAACATGACTTTTAACCATATTATTTGAATTCAAATGAGTATATAGTGTTTATACAAAGTAAGGAAAAGTCACACAAATGTTGGTATGTCAAAAAACAAAACGAACTATAATTTACACTGATGAATGTAGAGAACAACTGCACTGAATGGAAATGTAACCAACTGCTCGTTTGCATTTTTAGATGTTTGTTTGATTGTGTTTAACGCCACTTGCAACAATATATCAGTTATATCGTGGTGGTTAGTTTTATTGGTAGAAGAAAGCGGAGGACCCGGAGAAAACCACCAACCTGTCCCAAGTCACTGACAAACTTTATCACATAATGTTGTACACCTCGCCCTGAGATTCGAACATACAACATCAGTGGTGATAGGCACCAATTGCATAGGTAGTTTTAAATCCAACTACCATACGATCACGGCCACGACGGCCCCCCCGTTTGTATTTTAGAAGAGACGTTTTAGACGAATGTCAGGTCAGAAGACTATTTTCGAGTGAAGGTCTAGGAATCTTGTACGGCAACAACACAAACATTAAAGCTTAAACAGGACAATAAACTCTTGGACAACACGCATTTCTTGCAAGAACTGGGAGGAACATCGATTGCTCTGAAATGAGAGGTTTTCTTGCTCCCCTAAAACGCCAACCGACTTACAATAACAACACCAACATTGTTATAACGCGAAAAATGAGGCCCTGTATTTAATACATATCTCGACTACTACAAACCAATTCAACGTTTGGTATAGTACTTTTGTTTTCATGAGCCATAATTAGAAGCTCAAACGACTTAAACCACCCATTTACAGCCACAGGAAGTTAATGCAAATTGAAAAATTCCTCGATTTTTTTTTTATTTAATAACCAATATTCTGATTTTGCGACTCTTTTCATACTATTTAAATTTTACAGTTGAAAATGTATGCCACTCTGTTGACTGTAAAAGATCAAAAAGGAAAACAAATTAAAATTGTCAACTATATCTTTTGTTATATTTCAGTTGTTTATTTGACCCAAACAATGGCGTACTTCACTAATTACCAATGATGTCATCAGGAACTATTACACCTATATCATGACACAACTAATAAACAAGAAAGACTTTTCGCAAAGTGGAGATGTGTTTCATTTCAGCAGACTTCTTTTTAAATGAATGACAAATTCTTTATGCATTCTTCCTCAGTTTGAGGACAAATGAATTATTAACCCTCATTCACAATGGTATGTTTTAAAGGGTATAATTTGAGTAAGGGGAGATAAGTAATTACATCATTAGATTTCAAAAGAAGTGATACAGGAGATGAAGTTGATTGGTTTTTATTGTCGAGGTAAATAGAAACATTTGTCACCAAATACTCCACATCAAAGGTGATAGAGCCACCTATATGGAGATTACTGTCGTCGACAATTTTTCTAATTTGTCCTCAAATTGTATTATATAAATTAAAAGCAAAGCACTGTAGTTTATTGTAGGAGATAATATAGGGTGGTCTTTTATAGACTACATACACATTAGTGTTAGTAGTGTGTTAAAATCTCTATAATACTATTATACTAAACTTTTATAGAATACGCCGGGTAAAAATAGAATGTTGAATCCATACAACAAAAATATTATCTTGCAAACTAGTTCTTTGGACGACAATTGCACGAATGCACGAATTTAGGTTCCAGTTTGGGATAGGTACAAAGACGTAGCAGGGTAAAACCGGTGAATTGGACCCACCCCCCTCGATCTTAACAACACTATAAACAGAAAATGCATATCCTGTGAAGATTTGGTTCTTCCCAAAAAAGACTTCATAACACTATTCTAGTAGAACTTAAAATTATGCCAAATATGACGTAATGCTGATGGATAAAGACGTACAAAACATTTAACGTCAATTTAAACCATGAAGATTATTCCAAAAAACGCGTCGTACGCACTCAGTAAAGAGATCTACGTTATTGTTACCTATAATAGCGTATAGACAGAATTATCAGGGATATTCGTAAATCCACTCTGATTTTAAACGTAATATGCTATATAAGGAACTCAATATTGTCGATTAATTGATATCACAGTGTATATGAAACTCTTGTCAATCATCTTATATCTATATACATCATGACTTAGTTACCATCGTACAGTGAACAGACGACAGGAACGTAGAACATCCTAGACATCAAGAAGTTACCATCGTACAGCGAACAGACGACAGGAACGTAGAACATCCTAGACATCAAGAAGTTACCATTGTAGAGCGAACACACGAAAGGAACGTAGAACATCATAGACATCAAGAAGTTACCATCGTGCAGCGAACAGACGACAGGAACGTAGAACATCCTAGACATCAAGAAGTTACCATCGTGCAGTGAACAGACGACAGGAACGTAGAACATCCTAGACATCAAGAAGTTACCATCGTACAGTGAACAGACGACAGGAACGTAGAACATCCTAGACATCAAGAAGTTACCATCGTACAGCGAACAGACGACAGGAACGTAGAACATCCTAGACATCAAGAAGTTACCATTGTACAGTGAACAGACGACAGGAACGTAGAACATCCTAGACATCAAGAAGTTACCATCGTACAGCGAACAGACGACAGGAACGTAGAACATCCTAGACATCAAGAAGTTACCATCGTGCAGCGAACAGACGACAGGAACGTAGAACATCCTAGACATCAAGAAGTTA